>PVIR01015451.1:0-30201 GCA_004026965.1 Petromus typicus
CTGTCTCAAAAAGCTTTTTCAAAAAATGCCTACTTATTGGCCACAACAATTATCCAGAATGTGGAAGTGATGTTATTGCCACAGTTTTCTACCCTACTGAACTTTCCAAACTTCTTCCAATACAGCTTTTGCTCTCGCCTCCAAGTCTTTGCATATCAAGCTCCTTCCTCCTGAAAAGGGTCACTCAAATGTCTGTCCCTCAAGAAGACTTCTCTGTGCTCACACATTCCAGGAGACACTCTGCCCCCGCCACAAACCCGGATTTCCCTGGGCAAGCAGTCCCAATTAGTAGTGCACCTTAGGCTGTTCACCAATATGAGCCTCCTGAGAGAAGAGCCTGCCATCCTTCGCATCTGACAAAGGAATGAAAGGACACCTTAAATTCTTCCTATCTCCAACTGCCCCTCTGCCTCACACACACATATGAAACTCAACCTGTGAATCTGAGCTCCCCCAGCCTTCAGTTCCATCGCCAACACCAGACGCTGCTGATTGGACGGATTGGGTTGGGTCTAAACTGGAGGTGGTGCATGTCTGTCTGGCTCAGAACTTGAGTCCATAACAAAGATTCTCATTACCGAACTTTGTTCTCAGTGAGGGCAAGTGGGTCATCACTGCCAGACAAAGGTGACTCCTCCATTGAGAAGGGCTGAGGGAGCTCAGAGGCCCCGGCTGAGGGCTGGAGTCAGAAGCAACCTGAGGCGCTGGGCACTGCCAGGCACAAGCACGCCCGCAGCGCACCCTCCCTGCTCATGGGCCGTTACACTCCCTGGGCCCTGTGGGTGGACTCGCTCTGTGACTACTCCTCGAGTCTGATGCCTCTTTGGGGCATTTCCCTGTCAGCTCGCCACTCACACCACCTAACTCATAGCCCCTAAGGGTCAGACTGCTGTCCCTTTCCTCTGTTAGCTCGTCCCTAGCCTTGTCTTCTGCAAAGCCCCCTTCACTGGGTGGAGCAAGGGGCCCCTCTGGTGTGGGCACCAGTCTTCCACTGCTCTTCCCCAACTGTGGGCAGCAGGTGGGCACTGGGTCTCAGTCAACCTGTGCTGCCCAGTGCCTGGCATAGACTAGGCTTCGGGTCCCTGTGCCAGGGCATACACTACCCTGGGCAAGCATCTGCTCAGTATATTTTGGTATAATGAGCAAACAAGAGATTAGAAAAAAAAAGAAACAAGAGCAGCAGGCTCACCTGGTAAACTGGTAAGCTGAGCTCTTAAAGATGACAGAAACTCCCAGCACAAACTGACTTTCAGACACATGGAGTGGGGGCAAGCATGAGCAAACAATGGTGTCGCTACATAAAAAGAGCTCAGCATGGGGGATGGTCTGGTTGCAGTCTCAAAAAAAAAGGGCACAAGATCTCCACCCTCCTTTGTATTCTAGAAATGTACCCAAGGCCCCCTCTCTCTGATGAAGATTCTGCTCAACCTCACCCACCTTGTGCATAACAATCTTCCGCTGGCCCGGCTCTGCCACGTCAATCATCTTCTGGACCACGTAGTTGGCATACTGGTCCTTCATCATGGTGTATAAGGCACTGTGGGGACCGTCGTTCATGGTGCATACCTCATCAATGAGCACAGCACGCTCCGTACGTGAGGCATGAGTGACGCATTTTTCTACAACATTGCTGTGAGGAGACAGATCCAGGCAAAGTCTTAGAAGAGAGGCCCTGTGCACCAAGAGAAAGCTAGCACTTGTGGAGAATGAATCCACTCATTGTCAGCTCTTCAAAGAGCCTCCACCACCTGAGACGTCCAAGAGTCAGTGAAGTCTAACCCAAACCATCAATACTCTCCTGGCCTCCATGACCTACTGGAAGACAGGAACAAGGCTCACTGATGCCTGTGTCCTGCCACCACCACAAAGTAGCAGAAGCTTCTAGACTCAGTAGAGAAACTACCCTTCAGGCCACCGCTCCTCTGGTAAACTTCTACATACTACCATCAGGAAAGGAAGAACAGGAACGGATAAGGCCTATTAGTACTTCTGATCAATTCACAAATACATCATCGTGGGAAAAGAGGAATGCAGTTCCATTAGAATATCACTTCTCCCTAATTCATGAGAAGCACAGAAGCTGATTAAATTACACACTACACTGATGATTACTCACTGCTGTTTATTCTGTCAGACACCACTACCTTGTATTTGTGGCTGAGAATGAAGCTGTGTGATGTCAAAGAACAACACACACTAGGGCCGGGGATTTAGCTCAGTGGTTCCGGCGCCTGTCTTGCAAGCGCAAGGACCCGGGTTCATCGGGTTCATCGCAGGTAACCACATATAATACTGGCTTTGGAGACTCACGCCCAGCAGCAATCATCACCACATACCACAGTGCCGGGCGTGGTGGCTCACGCCTGTAATCCCAGCACCCGGGAGGCAGAGGTAGGAGGATTGCTGTGATGTGAGTTTGAGGCTGAGCTCAGGGCCAGCCTGAACCACAAAGCGAGACCGTCTCAAAAAAATAAGGAAAGAAAGAAAGAACAACGCACACTATATGTATGCGTGCGTACTGCTGGAACCAACCCTAATATGTGGTAGGAAGGACATGGAGGTGAGAGGGACAGTGTGGCTAAAGGCTTCCCGAAAAGAGAGTTCATGGAGGGAAAAAGAGCGACTCTGGGTCACACAACCCTTAAGAGTTGGGCATGCTGGCACATGCCTGTAACCTCAGCATTTGGAAGCACAGAGACAGAGGAACTGTGTGAGTTCAAGGCTAACCTGCACTACACACCCTGTTCACTCCCCCACACCACCTATCCCTCAAAAAAAAAAAGAATAGGGACTGGGGATTTAGCTCAGTGATTCCAGCATGCAAGGTTCCAAATTCAATCCTCAGTAACCACATATCACAATGCTGGGTGTGGTAACTCATACCCACCAGCAATTAGTACCACATACCACAATCCTGGATGTGGTGGCTCAAACCTGTACTCCCAGCACTCAGAGGCAGAGGCATGATTGCTGAGTCTGAGGCTGAATTCATGGTAAGTGTGAACTACAAAGTGAGACTCTGTCTAAAAAAACTTAAAAAAAAAAAAAAAATTCAAATTTCTAATGATTTCACTCAAGTGGTACTATACCTACCTTGCATGTACAAAAGCCCAAAATTGATCCCTGGTACAAAAAACAAAACAAAATAAAACAAAAACTAACGCTTTAGAACTATCTACTTTCTAGGGCAACCTACCACACAGATGTTAACACATTTTTTTTTTAAAGACAGGGTCTCGCTTTGTAGTTCAGGCTGGCCCTGAGCTCAGTCTCAAACTCACATCACAGCAATCCTCCTGCCTCTGCCTCCCGAGTGCTGGGATGACAGGCGTGAGCCACCACGCCTGGCACTGTGGTATGTGATACTGGTTGCTGCTGGGCGTGAGTCTCCACACCCAGTATTGTTATGTGGTTACCGGGGAATCGAACCCGGGTCCTTGCGCTTGCAAGACAGGCACCGGAACCACTGAGCTAAATCCCCAGTCCAAAACATTCTTGTATACCAAACTATCACATTTTGGGCACTCTACTTTCTCTTTTTTTCATGTGACAATGTCTTTTAAGATTTTATAAATTCAAAGTTAATACTAATAAACATAAGTTACATAAATACTACCTGCGCCCTGCAATTTATCCTAAAAACCAAGAAAGAAAATATTCAGAACATGTAAAGCATGATGTTATATAAACAGCAGGATGGCAAGAACCTACCTAAAGACCATCCCACTACCTCTATCGAAGAGCTGTCAATTTCTTCTCTAGCTTCGGTGACTTGTAAGTCACCTAAAATGTCTTCCAGAGGCCAGGGATTTGGCTCGGTGGTTCCGGAGCCTGTCTTGCAAGCGCAAGGACCTGGGTTCGATCCTCGGTAACCACGTACAATACTGGGCGTGGAGACTGACACCCAGCAGCAAGCAGTACCACATACCACAGTGCTGGGCGTGGTGGCTCCTACCTGTAATCCCAGCACTCGGGAGGCAGAGGCAGGAGGATTGCTGTGATGTGAGTTGGAGGCTGAGCTCAGGGCCAGCCTGAACCACAAAGCGAGACTCTGTCTCAAAAAACCTTAAAAAAAAATGTCTTTCAGAGCCTGGGAATAGCTAACATGCTTCACTCATGAGCCTGGACACTGATGCTGCAGTGTCCAGGTGAGATTCTGGGAATGTTGAGGCCTACAGAGGTACTATAAACTGCCTGTCTTTGAAGCAAAAGAGGAAGCTGAATAATAAACATTCCACAATATCAAACAACTCAGTCAATCAACTACACAGTGTATCACAGTGTTGTTTTAAAACACAGTCCCGCAGACTTCATGGTGGCTGACTCTAGGGTAGTGAAAAGCCCACTTATGGGACTTCATGTGACCCTTACTTTGTAGAACTACTTATCTTTTTTTTTTTTTTTAAATATTAACTTTATTGACTTGGGAACATCTTTCTTCAGTATGTGGATAGAAACCTGCTCTATGCAAACAGGTCAGTGGCTGTATTTGGCTGTTGGTAGCAATATTTCTAAGTTATATATATATTTTTTTGAGACAAGGTCTCACTTTATAGTTCAAGCTGGCCCTGAGCTCAGCCTCAAACTCACATCACAGCAATCCTCCTGCCTCTGCCTCCCAAGCGCTGGGATTACAGGCGTGAGCCACCACACCCGGTACTGTGGTATGTGGTACTGATTGCATAAATCTCCACACCCAGTATGGTATGTGGTTAACCGAGGATCGAACCCAGGTCTTTGCGCTTGCAAGACAGGCGCTGGAATCACTGAGCTAAATCCCCAGCCCTAGAACTACTTAACTTTTAAAGCTAGGTATGCTTTGAAAAAATATTAGACAGAATTACCATTAATTATTTTTACAGCTGGACCATAGAAATAGAATCCTCTCTCTTGGAAAAGAAGTCAAGGAACTCAAAGCACATACCTTGCAAATTTGTGTTGACTTAACACAAGAACATTGCCTCGAATTTCTGCTACAATCTTGCTTTTATCCTCAGGACGCCCATGCTCCAGTACATGTTGGATTACATAATTTCCATACTGATCCTGTTTGAGAAATGACAAGTAAAATGTGTGTTAAAATACCCGCTCTGGGGCCAGGGATTTAGCTCACTGGTTCCAGGGTCTGTCTTGCAAGCACAAGGGCCCGGGTTCGATCCCTGGTAACCACATACAATACTGGACGTAGAACTCACACCCAGCAGCAATCAGTACCACACACCACAGTGCTGAGCGTGGTGGCTCACGCCTGTAATCCCAGCACTCGGGAGGCAGAGGCAGGAGGATTGCTGTCATGTGAGTTTGAGGCTGAGCTCAGGGCCAGCCTGAACCACAAAGCAAGACCCTGTCTCAAAAAAAAAAACAAATACCCATTCTGTGGCTTAAGTCTTACATCTAAGTAATACCTATCTTTCTTGTTTACCATGAACAAGTATTAGTATCTGAATACTAATACTAGGGAATATTTAAATAAACAATAACAATTTCCCCTATCATTATAAAATATGAAGATATTCTTACTAGACAAGGGAGTATCTTTATATCTATCTATCTACAAGTTCAGGTTGAATTCTTCATAAAGTACTGCATACAAAAAATAGGCCTATAATTTAAAAAGGAGAGGGGAGAAGAGGAGTGTTCCAAGAACAGAGTCATTAGCAATGTATAAAAATGGCTTACTGTACCTTTAATAGATAAAAACTGGAAAAACTTATGTGTACAAAACAGGCACAGCTAATTATTTAATCAGCGGCAGAATGAGAGAAAAGTATCAAGTGTAAAAGCCGCAGTCAACTAATACACTTAGTTGGTCTGACAGTGGTAAGACTGGGACCCAGACCAAGTCTGCAGCAGCTTCAGAAGTTAGCTCTGACACCAAAAGTCCAGGCTTTACTCACAGAACACAAATCAAGCTGCACTGAAACATGCCCGCAAGATTCCCTGGTCCTTAAGGCACATTAACTTCTGGAACTAAGCCCACAAAACGCACCATCACAGGTCTACTGGGGCAGACTGACGCCCACTGGTGTAAGCAGTGCCTCTACTGGCAACCCCACTACCTGTACAAGTTGCTCTGTGTGCTGGTGAAGCTCCTCTAAGATAGGAAGAGTCTGGTCAGGAAGACAGTGCTCCAGGATTCTCTGAATCACTCGGCAGCCGTAAGGATGCGTGGACAAAGCAAATACCTAGAGCAAAGAAAGTCAAACATGACACTTACCCCTTTCACTGCTTCAAAAGAATTTATACACTCTATCTCACTGGTTTTCACAAGGTTATTATTAAATTCTCTGTACAAATAATGGGTGTGTGTCTCTTGTACATATATAAATCATACATAATTATTTTGGAAATGTATTTAGTTTGCATAAATACACAACCAAAAAAAGGACTTGTCCAAGACCAGGAAAAAAAAAAAAGTCATGAAAAATACATAGTAAGAATAAGAGTGTCATTCAACAGCCTCTCCTAAAGATAAGGTTTTTTAAAAACAGGAGTGAGACACTGAATGATAAAGCCTACTTATTCAGTGCAAGCAAGAAAGGCTGGAAGAAAATCCTCAATGCTTTCCCATAAACACACCAACTGCATACAACGTCCTGAGTCAACTGAGATGTTTTACTGAGTCTCTGAATCACACAAAAGTGCACTGGCTTTAGATCAGACCTTCAACCTTGACTGTGCCCCACCCACACTAAACAACATGCACCACAGATCTGTAATTAGTAACAATGACAGAAGCAGTAAAAACAGCTAATACATACTGAATGTTCCTCTATCAAGTGTCAATAACTACACTAAGAGCTTTATGTATAGCTTTCTTATAAGTAATAGCTTTATGCTTATGACTTATACCAATATACTGTATGATTCTGCTTGAGTTTAGGTTTATAAAAATGTCACTCATCGTTATATTTGCAACATTCACTTACAAGATGGTAGATAATTCTGTAGTTTATTCCACATAGATATATAGAATACAGCTGGCTGAATGTCAGTATTTTAGAAATCCAATATCTAGCTCATGGATATCCACACTGCTTAGTCTTTTCCTTTAAGTGAAATAATTCTACTTTAAATACGTCTAAATAGGTCTTAATACAAAACAGGGATTGAACTCAGTGGCACCTCGCCTACCTTATAAGCACAAGGCCCAAGTTTGAACCATGGTACCACCAAAAAAATAAAAATAAATAAATAAGTCTTAAGACATGTGCACTGTGGAGGTGTTACATCAGAGGTGAACCTAGGCCAGGAGTACTAGACCCCTGGAAGACAAATGCTCAAATTTAAAAGACGAAACTAAATTATTTTCCAAAATGGCTGTACCAGTATACATGTGTATCAGCAGTTCTCAAGACTCCATATTCCCAACAGCACAAAGCAACTAAAGGGTGGTAGAAATAGTCATTTGGACCTTCTTTTGTATTTTCCTCATTATTAACAGAATCAACTGTTTTCCCATATGTCTACTGGCAGTCTATTTCTTCTGTGAAATGTTACTTCATGTTTGGAATGCATTTTTCTCATTATATTATATTCCTTTCTTAGTATACAGAGCTTCCTTATATATTGTAGATGGATACAGCTCAGTGGTAAAGCATTTCCCTACCATGTGTCAGGCCCTAGCTCCTGATCCCCCACACGATATTCAAAACCAATCCACACACATAGGCATGCATATTCACGATCTTCCCATACACTGCTCCATATGGAGTCTTGTCTTTCAAAACCCTCTAGGGGCCGGGGATTTAGCTCAGTGGTTCCAGCACCTGTCTTGCAAGCGCAAGGACCCGGGTTCGATCCCGGTTAACCACATATAATACTGGACATGGAGACTCACACCCAGCAGCAACCAGTACCACATACCACAGTGCTGGGCATGGTGGCTCACGCCTGTAATCCCAGCACCCGGGAGGCAGAGGCAGGAGGATTGCTGTGATGTGAGTTGTAGGCTGAGCTCAGGGCCAGCCTGAACTACAAAGTGAGACCCTGTCTGAAAAAAAAAAAAAAAAAAAAAAAAAAACAAAAAAAACAAAACCCTCTAAACTTTTTGTTCCCTCCCTGCAGTACCAAGAATCAAACTTGGGCCCTTGTGCTTGCAAGGCAAGCATAGTACCTCTTGAGCTAAATCCCCAGGTCCCCTCTAACTTCTAAGCACTATAATAACTGAAGAAATTACAAAACCTATAAAAGCCAAAACCATTTACCAATCTAGGCTTAACTATGAATGCACCTGATAACCTACACAATTTTTACTAAGCATAGAAAGGTGCTATGATATACTCTATCCCATCAACTTGGGAAAATCTGAGGGTGTTATTTTTTAAGAATTTAGAGGCACTTTAAGGTGTAAAACAAAGTGTAAGAAAGTAACAATTTAGAAGCCAGTGCTATAAACAGACTTTTTTTTTTTTTTTTTTTTTTTTTTTTTTTTTTTTTTTTTTTTAAGGTTTTCTGAGACAGGGTCTCGCTTTTGTAGTTCAGGCTGGCCCTGAGCTCAGCCTCCAACTCACATCACAGCAATCCTCCTGCCTCTGCCTCCCGGGTGCTGGGATTACAGGCGTGAGTCACCACGCCCAGCACTGTGGTATGTGGTACTGGTTGCTGCTGGGGTGAGTCTCTACACTCAGTATTGTTATGTGGTTCCCAGGGATTGAACCCGGGTCCTTGGGCTTGTAAGACAGGCGCCAGAACCACTGAGATAAATCCCCAGACCCTATAAACAGACTTTTGAATTGCAAGTAAATAAGGGAAATTAGAAGTTATCTCTAGTTAGGTGGCCACTTAAATGTAGTTCAGACCAATCTGAACCACATCTTACCCTCCAAAAACTTGCAGGTAAGGGGTACCTAGTTAAAGATACATTCATGTATGAACTATCAGATTACTTCTGCAACTAACTTGCATTTTTGAAATACTCTTTAGTATTATAACAGCCAAGCATGGTGGCACACGCCTATAATCTCAGCACTTGAGGGGCTGAGGCAGGAGGATCACTGAGTATTCAATGCCAGCTTACGGTGTTCTGTGAGTTAAAGGTCAGCCTGAACTATATAGTGAGACCCTGTCTCAAAAAAGCTATCAATCAATCAGAATTCGGATACTACAAAGGAAAAAATCATTCACCAAGTAGGAGAGTTCATCTTACAACTCTAATGACAGTGTTCCATTCCAACAGGAGCAGACATCTGCATTAACGATGGAGAGAAGGCCCAATGACAGTTACACAAAGAAAGCTGGTAATAATACAGTGCCACTTTACAGGACTGTTTTTGCTGCAGTCTCAAACAAACAAAACTTGGTGAGCACATACCACAAATCCTACCCTGTTCGCTATTTACAACAGACATGTTCGTTAATTTGTTGTCTTTACTTCGTTCCTAAGTCACTTACCTGTCCTTTAAATGCATCAATGATAAACTGCAGAGATTGGGGCTGCACACATTCAATGCACTTCTGAACCACGTGATTGCCATTCTGGTCTTTCACACACTTGAGGACATGGCCGTCTAGTTCTCGAACCATCTCATTCTATTGGAAACAAGAAAGAAAGCACCAAAGAATCACAGTAAGCGAGCACCAGGACATTCTAGTCTCCTTACCAGACAACAAGGGACCAAATGAAACCCATTTACAATGATGGTAGAACAATGCAACTGTGGCAATGTGATAATGTGACAACAAATGAGGGCACAAGTTCTGTGTATTTACAAACTTCCCATATAGCAAAAGGACCACAAGAGATTCTTAAGAAAATTTCATAGCTCTTTAAAACGTTAAAGACAGGTCCATAATTTATGTGTGCTTGGGGAGCGTGGTCCACTGGTGGCACATATGTGCTATACCATCAGGTGGCTTTTTATTAACTTTATTGGTAAAAAGACCAATAAAAGTGATTAGATCCATTTGTATCACTGGAGGTACAAGCCGACGGCAGGATGGTCATGCATGTGTCCCCAAAAGTTCAGGCCAGAAGGAACCTATTTTAAAATATCAATCTCTTGAAACAAATAAACCAATATGAAATATATTATACTAAAGGACTTCACATGCAGCTCAGGACTGTATTTTGACAGCCATGTTAAGGCTTTTTATTCATAATAACGAGCATTAATCTAGAGTTGACCCTAAGCTGGCACAGCTATAAATGTTTGGCATGTTCCTATTTTTAGATTTCTAACAGACCTAAGCAGTAGGTACTACTATAAATGGAGAAGCAAAGCACAAAAAAACTGAAAAATTGTTCAAAATCTAGACCTACACTGCCAAGAATCAAACCCAGGCAATCTGGCTTACGTGAGTGGTACCAAGTGTTTGTTGGCAAACCAACTGTCAATTAACATAATCTCCTGCCTGGCCTTTCCATGCACCTGTATTTACTCACTGAGCCTGAGAGGAAGTTAGGCCATGTATTCAAAACTGTGGACAGAACTAGGTATGATGGTACACACTTATAATTCAGCCCACAGACACTGAGCCCCAGGCTTCAAAGCCAGCCTAGACAATAAGAAAAAAATCACTTCTCAAAAAAGAAGGAAAAAAAAGCAGAGAAAGACTACAGGAGAAAGCAACAGAATCAGAATTCTAGTCTAGGCTGTAACTTCAACATCTGTAAGGACCAGAAAGTTGATAGGAAGGGTTTGCTTAGGTAACTTATAAAAACTGTCCAAACAAGGGAATACAAACAACAACCAGATACCAAGTGTATATGTGTGACTATGAGAAGAGGTGTGTGTCTGTGTGCCCGTGTAAGGATGTGACAAAGGTACAGAAAGAAAGGCAGTGAGATTCTGATGGAAGCCTTAACCCACTTCCTCGGGAACTTGAACAGAGAAGAACTGCCTATACACAACTATGCCCTGGTATATGCTTCCCAATTTCCTCACTGCCTCCAATCTCTGTTTTCTACACGAACTGTATTTGTTAGATTACAGTCACTTTAAAATGACAAAATGGCTCAACCCCTGAGATGCTGAGTATGTCAAAGAAATTCAAGGTTACAATGGTAAGAAAGGAAAGTTTACAAATCAAATGCCAGAAGGAAGGGCAAGCATCTAATTAAATAGCACAGAGAATAATATACTCCACAAGTATAACTATAGGAATGTTAAATAATGAATAATGCTTACAGAGTATAAATTAGCTAAGTGGTGGCCCTATGTCTGCCTTGCAAGTGCAAGGTCCTGGGTTTGATCCCTGGTAACCACATACAACAATGCCAGGCATGATGGTTCACTTCTGTAATCCCAGCACTTGGCAGGCAGAGGCAGGAAAATTGATGAGTTTGAGGCTGAGTTCAGGACCAGCCTAAACTACAAAGTGGGACCCTGTCTTAAAAAACTAAAAAAAATAAAAAATAAATAAAAGATAAAGGTAACTTATGAGCACAGGAAGAAAAGATGACTTGCCTAAAAATTCCCTTGATCTGAAAGAGATAAAAACTGTTTTTTGGAATTAAGCTAATTTCACCTAAAATAAGAAACTTGCATATAAAAAGCAGTACATTATCCATAGCACTAAGAGTTCAGACCTAGAAAAGAACAGCACAAGAGAAATATGATCAGAGGAAAAAAAATACAAAAATACATAAACGAGAAAAATGGGGGTGGGTGGGGTGGTACTGGTCAGCAAAAAGAAATCAACAAAAAAATTTCCTTAATATACTCACTAACTAGAAAGCAGACAGATTTGAAAAGTCAGAAACAAAACCCAAGAATTTACCACTGGGAGAAAATGGAAGGCAGGGAGGAAGAGAGGGGACAAGAGGGAAACAGAGACAGAGACCTGAGAAAGTGTCCTGCTATGTTCTTTCAACAAGTGATGAAGAAAGAGGAGAAACTTCCCAAGTTTGGAAGAAACAGCAAGGACTGGAAATGTAGTTCAGTGGAATGGTACTTGCTTTTGTCTGGCATATGCAAGACCCTGGGTTCACTCCCACACCACAAAAAAAATTTTTTTTTTTTTGGAGACAGGGTCTCACTTTGAAGTTCAGGCTGGCCCTCAGCTCAGCCTCAAACTCACATCACAGCAATCCTCCTGCCTCTGCCTCACGAGTGCTGGGATTACAGGCGTGAGCCACCACGCCCGGCACTGTGGTATGTGGTACTGATTGCTGCTGGGCATGAGTCTCCACGCCCAGTATAGGTATGTGGTTACCGGGGAATCGAACCCGGGTCCTTGTGCTTGCAAGACAGGCGCCTGAACCACTGAGCTAACTCCCCGGCCCCACAAAAAATTTTAAAAAATAGAGAAGAAAAGTTCAATTACCTAGGAAAACTAAAATTAATAATGACCTACAAGCATTAGTGGAAAACTCAAATCAGCTACACATTTGTAATTACTTACAAACACCAGCTTTTAAGAAACAATGCTACATCTCTAGCACAGAACACTGCATGAAAAACTCTAATTTTCTGTCTCAACTGGCCCTCTGCCTCACACACACTTATAACTCAACCTGCGAATCTGAACTCCCCCAGCCTTCAGTTCCATCGCCAACACCAGACGCTGCTGATTGGACGGATTGGGTTGGGTCTAAACTGGAGGTGGTGCATGTCTGTCTGGCTCAGAACTTGAGTCCATAACAAAGATTCTCATTACCGAACTTTGTTCTCAGTGAGGGCAAGTGGGTCATCACTGCCAGACGAAGGTGACTCCTCCATTGAGAAGGGCTGAGGGAGCTCAGAGGCCCCGGCTGAGGGCTGGAGTCAGAAGCAACCTGAGGCGCTGGGCACTGCCAGGCACAAGCACGCCCGCAGTGCACCCTCCCTGCTCGTGGGCCATTACGCTCCCTGGGCCCTGTGGGTGGACTCGCTCTGTGACTACTCCTCGAGTCTGATGCCTCTTTGGGGCATTTCCCTGTCAGCTCGCCACTCACACCACCTAACTCATAGCCCCTAAGGGTCAGACTGCTGTCCCTTTCCTCTGTTAGCTCATCCCTAGCCTTGTCTTCTGCAAAGCCCCCTTCAGGGACACTGGGTGGAGCAAGGGGCCCCTCTGGTGTGGGCACCAGTCTTCCACTGCTCTTCCCCAACTGTGGGCAGCAGGTGGGCACTGGGTCTCAGTCACCTCTGTGCTGCCCAGCGCCTGGCATAGAACAGTAATTTGTTCTACTATATGACAACAGAATGAGTAAACATGAGAGAATGGAACACAGACTGGATGAAAGTTTTTGTTTGTTGTTATGCAAAGTTTAGAGTGAAGAAAATGACCAACATATTAGCATTTTACCTGCCTCAATTATCGGTAAAGAAAGCACCTACCTTGTATCTTCTAAAGGCTAAGTTCTGATCAAAGTGAAGGGTGTGGGAATCTACTGATTTTCTAACACAAGACACTTGATTGACTATAAATTTACATAATTAACTGCATACATCATGCTTGTCATGCACAAAAAGGTAGCCACGAGCACTAATGTAACACTGTGAAAGAAAACCAAAGACTGACAGATTTATAGGAGTCACTGCACGTACCACAGAGAAACATCAAACACCATAGAGAAAAGTTAAAGGGGAAACTTACAATTACCTGCTGGTCTGAGGGAATAAATTCAAGGGCTTTCTGTATAACTCTACAGCCATACATCTGTAGTGCCAATGACAGGACGTGGCCTCGAATTCGTTCTGCCAAAGCCAGCTTCTGTTCATGGCTGCCAAACTAGACAAAATGTGTGGATAAACACCATTACTTAAGTAGGTAAGCAGAAGGAAAGAAACCAGAAAAAGCAAAGCTTCATCATTCTCCACCAGCCACTGCCTTAACCACCTTTGCATATGAGTAACTACACGTTTTAAAGATCCTTAAGCCATTAGCTCCAAGGCTCTGAGTCTCAGAAATTCCCTTTAATGTTAAAATCTAAGATACAATTTTTCTGCTAAGCAAATACTTAATTCTCGAAGCTGTCATTAATCGATGCTATTAAATGTATCTATACTTCATTAATTATAAGAGTACATGTATTATTCTAAAATGAGTAACACTTGAGTAAACACTTTTTAGGGCTTCAGACAATGTCTGAGAAAGATGCAAGAATTCTTGCAGCCAAAAAAAAAAAAAAATCAGTGTTTGAGGTATGGGGGCCACTGGCTATAAAGTTCTTTCATTTATGTGAGGTTTAAGCCAAACCATACATAGACATTATATCTTTTCATGAACTGATACTACTTTCCTGAGTGGACGTAGAAGAGTGAAGTTACTAAAATCAAGAGCAAAGGCTGACCATTAAAAGTCCAATGGAGGGCCAGGGATTTAGCTCAGCAGTTCCTGCACCTGTCTTGCAAGTGTAAGGACCTGGGTTCAATTCCCCAGTAACCAATACTGGGTGTGGAGACTCACACCTAGCAGCAACCAGTACCACATACCACAGTGCCGGGTGTGGTGACTCACGCCTATAATCCCAGCACTCGTGAGGCAGAGGCAGGAGGATTGCTGTGATGTGAGTTTGAGGCTGAGCTCAGGGCCAGCCTGAACTACAAAACAAGACCGTCTCCAAAAAAAAAAAAAAAATCAGATGGAGACTGATTTTTCTGACCTTGGCTTTTTTATTTTACTTTATTTAAATATCATAATCATGAGACTAGAGAAAAATTTATGAATTTTCAGCCTCCCAACCCTTCATTTTCTGTTAAAGGACACTAAGATCCAGAGAAGTTTCTATCTAGCTTGCTCCAGACCACAGAGCTACAACTTACTTGAATGTTCTGCCAACCCAACCTGTACCAGTCTCTACAGAAGCTCTCTGTTTATATTGTCTATGGCAAACTCGCAGTATAGAAACATTCTAACATCAAAAGTACGAGACACATTTAGATTATTTCTTAGTGTATAGATAAAATTTAAGGCTTCAATGTTGTTTTCTATAAAATGGAGTATTACTCTGCCACAAAGAATGATAAATTTGAGTCATTTATACTCAAATGGACACCTTGAAGACACACTCATACTCATATCTTTGAGGACATACCCATAAATAGGACACAGATGTATAAATACCATATCTTTTCTCTGGTATGGGGAATTGAAGGTGTAAATGAGTTCTAAAATATATGATAGATATGAAATAGTAAGAAAATATTCAAAGGGAAAGGGGAGGAAGGTAAATAAAGAAGAGAAAAAAATATGATGGTTAAAAGAAACGAAGCTTATGTATATAGGGGGTGGAGATTGTGGGGGGCAGGGGAATGGGAAAAATGAGAATTAAGTCATGTCATGTACTGGTACAAATTCTCAATGTTGATTGTGATCATAACTTGTATATAAAATGTAGAAATAAAACCAATTTAAACCCCCCCAGAAAAATTAAGGCTTAAGAAAAAGGAAGATGATAAAAACTGTGAGTAGGAAGCCTGTTTCCCCCTCTTATGAAAGACTACAGACTGAATCCAGGACCTCATGTACATTAATGAAGCAACTGTAGCACTGCGCTACATCCCCATCCCTTCTTATTTATTTCTTTTTTAAGTTAAGGCACAATCTTGCTAACTCACCCAGGGATGGCCTCAAACTAGCAGCCCTCCTGTCTCTGCCTCCCAAATAGCTGGGATCACATGCTTGTATTGCCATGCCCAATAGAAAACATTTTTAAATCTTAATAAAAACCAAATAAAATTAGATGTAATAAGAACTTTATAAATTTGCTTGGTGAGAGGTAGTGTTCAGAGTTCCAGTATTTACTCCTTAACAAATTCTTAATTTTAATAATCTGTGCCTGTTACAGTTCATATCGGGATCCCTCCCCACCCAAAGCCTCATGATCATACGAATGCTACACTCACTGGTGGAAGAGTTTATGTTGGGAAGGTGGTATATGGTCACAAAGGCAGGTACTGAGGGCCTTACCCAGAGGATGTTAAAAGTTATCTTCTATCCTGGCTTTTCTCCTCTGTCTGCCTGTCTGTCCAGACCCTTCACCCCTTCCTTGTCATACCAGGAATAGCTTTCTTCCATTTGGCCCTTCCACATGCCATTTCTCCCCCTGAAGTCCGGTGACCATAAGAAGACTGAAACTTTTAGAATGGGAGCCAAAATGAAGCTCCCTTCCTACGAGTTGTGGGGATCTGGCATTTTGTCCCAGAAATGAACAAAGTGACCAGGTGCTATTCTGGAGTCATAATGGGTTGTCAACAATGGCATGCAAAGAGTCTTTCCCTCTCTGAAATTTTAACTAGTTAGAGGACACAGACATCAACCCAACATTTTCATATTTTCTTTGCAAAGACAATGACAAGAACAGTGAGTGTATTCAAACTGAGATCTGAGGTAGGAAGTAAGGGCCAAGAGACCTGGCAAAAAGCAATCAATGAACTGCTTTAGGTTCCCTGGATTTTGGGGGAGTTTTTTTGTCTTTTTGTTTTTTGAGACAGGGTCACACTTCGTAGTTCAGGCTGATCTTGAACTCACTATGTAGCCCAGGTTAGCCTCGAACTTACAGCAATCCTCCTGCCTCTGCCTTCCAAGTGCTAGGATTACAGGCATGAGGCACCACACCTGGTCAATGGACCTAGCTTATGAAGGAGAATACTGGAGTCAGTGTTTAAAGACAATTCCCTAGGAATCTGTAATTTTCTTTTTTTTTACAATATTTAATTGTGATTTTGGTAAAAATTACCTTAAAACAATTATTTCCTCCAAAAATTATGTGTTAAATGAAGTCATTGCGACAACCAGAAATAAAAATGCCAAGTCTTAAATGGGGACAGTTCTCAAACCACATTTCCAGAACAAACTAATACGGCTTGTTTGGGTATTTAAACCATATAAATTAAAAAAAAAAAATACTGCTAATACATTGGAAACAACTAACAAAGCTTTACACAAAAACATACTTTATTTTAAGGACTGGAGTGGAATCAGAATTATTATTTTAAAAAGTCAGTGAAAAGCAAAACACTCTGGATATTCTCTAACGTAAAAAGAAAGAAAGATAACGACTTACTTCAAAAAACTTCTGAATGACATAATTTCCAAACACATCTACCATTAGCTGGTAAGCAGCTTGGAGGATTTCATTGAAGACAAGCTGACGTTCAGCCGCTGTAGCACGCTCTAGTTTCAGCTGAATGAATCTGAAATACAGAGTAAAATGGGCAATCGTAGCATGTAAAAGACCTGCAACTTAGTCAGTCACAGATTATTAGTTCTGAATTAAGCCCTGACATGTGCAAACAATACATTTAGTGCTGTTTAAATGAGTCACTTGAAAACTTAAAAGAACTTCTGAAAGGAAGAATTAACCCAAGTGGCTGAACTTTTAACACATTTCTTTATTGTTAGGGCATATGAACAAAACTGAGATACTTGTTGACTTTTGCCTTTAGAAGCTCGTTCCCCAACAGTGAACTGAAAGCTTGCAACTTTTACTACTTTCTTTAACTTATATCCAAAAACAGCAACATTCATTTATCTCCTTAAGTAGAAGCTACGCAGTTTGCCTTGTTCAGCTCAGGAAAATCATGCTGTCTCTGAATCTCACCTATTCATTCTAAACATGAGAAGCACTTGTGCAGCAGCAAGCTGCCAGAACTTAGTGTAGAGAAGTTATTGTACACTTCATTTCATGTGGGGAGGCGGGCAGAGAAGGGTGATAAAGAAGGGTGGTTGATGCCAACCAATTATATTTCATCCCTAAGAAAGTCCCCAGAGCAGCCACCTGCGCCTCTGCAGGGTGCTCTTACACAGCTGAGCTCCAGACTTATATTTGAAGATTGTTCTCTTTGAGAATAGAGGATTCTTTATATTGCTTTAAAGTAGCAAAAGTGTGCACATGCCTTCATGTTTGTACTTCCGTTTTTTAAAATGGTAGAGGATTGGGAGATTCTTACGGACTAGAAAGAAAACACAAGCTCCTTTTTTAGTGAGCTAAAAGGTTTGCTAAAGGCATGTGATCTACACTTCTAAAAGTCTCATCCAAACACACATCTGGTGAGCCTCACAATCTAAGACTTTTTGAAATAAATAACAGGAAGCATACTAGAGGTATACTCTGCTCGAACTGTACTATGGCAATCTGCTTTAGTATATTCCTGTACAAGGCATGGCATTTAAGGCATTAAGATTTCAGTCACGTTAAGTGACAAAGACAAGTGCTCACCTGGACCCATGCTGGTCTTGGGAAAACTCCATTATATGTCCAGCAATCTCCCGCAGTTGCAAATTGGGGTACCGATTATTTCGAAAATCTTCCAAAAGTCTGCTCCTGCCAGAGGGCATAACATCAGACATTCCATATCGCAAACGAGAGGAGGAAAAAAGGGTGCTGCTGGGGCTGAAGAGGCTGGAGGCACTGCTTGCACTGCGGTACTTGGCTTCAGCACCGGGAGCAGCAGAGATGTATCTTCCACTGCCGTTTGTGAGTCCTCCTGTTGGTTACAGAACAGAAGAACTTAAGACTATTCTTAACATTATTCTAAAAAAGAAAAAACATCCCACACATAAAATGCTCCGTCATCTCTATTGTTTTGTTCCGTTGCTTTTGTGTTAAGACTCAGTTCTATCAGTGTTGCAGCTTGTATATGGCCAACAGACCAATGTGGAAGGAAAGTTTTAGACAAAGATGGGGGGTTACTTTTTTTCCACTGACAGTAGACTGCTAGCAAGAATGGAACAATAAGTTGGGCATGATAGCACATGCCTGTAATTCTTGTAAGTGAGGGAGGATCACTGAGTCTGAGGTCAGTGTGGACTACATAGTGAGATTCTGTCTGAAAAATAAGTAAGCAAGCACATACATACATACATACATACAATAACACTGTTGTCAGGATGGCCCTGTGAACCCAGAACCTGAGTACTAGCAGAAAATATTCAACAAATGCAGTGAAGGGCCAGGGATTTAGTTCAAGCAGTATTGTGCCTACTTTGGAAGCACAGGGACCCAAGTTTGAACCTTGGTATCACCAAAAAAAAAAAAAAAAAAATGAAGCGAAGGTTGAGTGATTTTTCTACTATGGGCCGGTGGAGACTCCTCCATTCATAACCTTCACTTCCATGTGAAACCCACCCTCAAAATAAAAGCATCCACATTAATCTACTTACATGTAGGAACCCCCCCAAAAAAAGCTTTCTATGAAGGAATAATTTTGGTGATAAACAGAAATTTAAGGCCATGGATGAGGCTAGAAAACAGAAGATACTCTTTGGAATGGTGGCTTTCAGGTTCTTCAGTCCAAACATGGAGCACTGAACAGTTCCCATGGGCACAGCCAGAAAGGACTACAGCAGCATTAACCCAAATGCCACGGAGACTGATGTGTTGAGTGGTAACAATGGAATAATAATTGAGTCCCTAGACAGGTAAGATAGGATATGACCAAAGACATCAAATAGATAAAGCAAGGCTGGGAGTATAGCTCAGTGAAAGAGCATGTGTCCAACATGCAAGGCCCTAGTTCAATCCCAAGCCACTCATACATACACACAAAAGGAGCATAAGTGGAACAAGTATATTTTCAGTACATTTTTTTCCTGGTACCAGAAATCAAACTTAAAACCTTGCTCTTGCCAGGCAGGCACGGCACCACTCAGCTAAATCCCCAGACAACTTTATAATAATGGCTATTTTTAAGACTGTATTATAAAAAGGCCATGAAGCCTTTTGAGAGTTGCTAAGGATAGGACTCACGGGCTCAAACATACTAAACAAGTGCTCTACTAATAAACTACACTCTCAATCCTCACAACTGTTCTTCCCTTTTTTTTTTTTTTTGGGGGGGGGGGGGGTGACAGGATTTCACTGTATTCCAGGCTGGCCTTGAATTCACTATGTAGCCCAGGCTAGCTTTGAACTCCCAGCAATCCTCCTGCCTCTATCTCCCAAGTGCTGCTGGGATGACAGGCATGCACCACCATACCCAGCTCCCCTTCCTTTTAAACAAACAAATAAAGCAAAGAAATGCCACATAAACTACTAAGAGTTTAGATGCTTAGACTGATAACAATTCAGAATCCATGAGCAAACTCACCCACCTGAATTGCTCGTTTGTGAACTTCTTCATGAGTTTTAATGAATGTCTGGTTGGGAGTTTAATGGCAACTACAGAAAGATACCTGGCTTGGATTTCTCCACAGAATTCCAGGGCCCAGCTTCAAAGATCTGGGTCTCAACAAAAGTGAAGGAACCGAAAGAAAATGGTTCAATGTTAATTCTGTTAAATATTTACTGAGCATATGTCCTATATCAGCCTTTATACTACAAGTGTTTCCATGTACTTTCTAGGAAATTCTCATCAGCCTTTCGATGAAGGAGTTTTTAATTTTCATTTAAGGAATAAGAAATTAGGATCCAGAGAGATGAAATGCTCATTCAAACACACAATACTCAAAACTGTCTTGGCCAGAACTCAGAACCAGGCTCCAGACTCCTGGGGTCAGGGGCCCTGCAATTACACAAAATCTGTATTCAGTCTCCATTACATTAAATGTTCTTACTCTCCAGGACATAACTATTCTTGTTGAATTCCACAATATTTTCTAATCCAAGAAAAAAAAGAAAGCAGATTTATTTTCAAATAAAACAGTAATCATCTCTTTTATTTCATTTCAAAAACCACTCTTTTTTCTCTATGAGAGACAGAGATGGTCAGAGATAGTGCAGCAAGTGTTAGAAGACCAGGACAACAGCAACTCGCGTGTGTAAGAGGGAGTGCCACACACGCACACAGTTTAAAGATACCCTGAGAACACGTTCACTAACCAAAGCAGAGTTGGGGAAACTAGAACAGCCAAGTTCTCGGTGACAATGTTGAATGATGAGACACAATCGATCCTTAACACTGCCCTATACCTACACTTCCAATAAATGCACTTACTTTTAAATGTACTACTAATTAGATTTTCTATTATTGTGGCCAGAAAAATAAACTGACCCATAAAACAAAAGGCTATGTGAAAACAGTTAATCTACTTATAATAATGGTCTATACAATTACCCCTTTGGTCTCATGGACTCCAGATAATTATAAACACAGACACAGTCATACCGACAGACAGAAACACACACACACACACAGAACTTTTATTAGTGAAAAAAAAATATACAAATCTCTCAAAGACAAAACTTTCCCAGTACTAAATTTTAAGAGGCAAAATGACAATTCACATTATTTTGTGTGGGCTAAACATTAAACCTATACGAAATTTTTGGTTATTTTCTAAAAACATGCCTTGTAAAAAGATCATCAATATTTGGAAACTGGGCCTCACTTAGATGAAGAATATAAAGAAACATTTTTCCCAGTTCCTCAGCTCACACAATCATATGTACTTATATCTAAACCATTATAGCCCTGAAAGTTCTTGAATTTGCAACTCTTAAAAGAGGCATTTCTGACGAAGCTTTAAAAGTACTCTCATTATTTCTCCTTTTGATAGCATTTTTCTAATGGTAGCATTCAGATAGGACAGTGTCCTGAAACAACTTTCCACAGAAAATAGGGCTTAAATGTTTTCTTTAATCTGTGCCCCAAGAGTTTTTTTTGTTTTGTTTTGTGTTTTTTAAGACAGGATCTCACGTTGTAGTTCAGGCTGGTCCTGAGCTCAGCCTCAAACTCACATCACAGCAATCCTCCTGCCTCTGCCTCCCAAGTGCTGGGATTACAGGCGTGAGCCACCACGCCCGGCACTGTGGGATGTGGTACTGATTGCTGCTGGGCGTGAGTCTCCACATCCATTATTATATGTGGTTACCTCCCCTACACTGGAACCACTGAGCTAAATCCCCGGCCCTGCCCCAGGTTTTTTTAAATAGAAGGCTAATGAAAATGGCTTTCTGCCAGCATGGCCATCTAGCATGGCAACTACTTGGTGTAGACTTTCTTTTATTTATGTTTGGTACTCAATAGATATTATACGTCCTTCATGAGCAAACCCTTATCTTGTAAAGCTCTGTCCTGCCATCATTCAAGAAAAATCCCCAAAGTGTCCATTACCCACCTCTGCATATAATACAGTAAGAGACAACAGTGTTCATCAAAATGTTTTAAAATTAAGCTTTTTCTGATCCAATCACTAAAATACCCCACAAAGGTAGGCATGAATTACACTTAAGACTATCAGTGGTACATGATAATGTGTCCAAAGTGTCTAAATTTTACCGGGTTAGTTTTACAGCTCATAAAGTCATGTTAAGAGATTCTCTTGAGAATGGTGAAGCACTTTACTAAAGGTACACACATAGCTGGCAACCTGTACTTAGTCTGTTTCTCACTGATAACTTCAGTTTGGGCAAGAACAAAGAAAAGCAAGTTGTATTTACACTCTGCTTACCCCAAAAGACTAACAACAGATGCAACCTTGAAGATAAAACACAGAAAGAATTTTAGGATGCAGGCGTTTTATAACAATAATAAAACTAAATGATTACACTATTCTGTCCTGAGTAGATCATGTGTTGAATTTTCTTTCACAGTATTTCAACCTTGTAGAAATGAAAAAACATAGTACTATTCTTCGAGAGCACATGAAGAGCTTAGGGGTTGTTAACCATGCCTTAAAATAAATGATATCAGATACCTTTTTATCTTAAACACCTTTAAATGGCACAAACCAGAGACTGTGAAGAAAATTCTACAGCTAAGCTGGATGCCAATAATCTCAACTACATGGAAGGCTGAGGCAGGAATGACTGCAAGTTCAAAGCCAGCCTGGGAAACTTAAGAAGATCCTATCTCAAAATAAAATACAGTCAGGGATTATACCTCAGTGGTACAGCACTTACTTAGCAAGAACAAGGCCCTGGGTTGAATGCCCAGTACTGTATTATGGAAGGAAGGAAAGAAGAGGGAGAGGGAAAGACAGAAGAAGAAAGAGGGTAAAAGGGGTAGGGGGAAAGAAGAAAGGAAGGGGATAGGAGAGATCATCAAAATGTCATGGATAACAAGAAATAAGGAGAGGATGGGTACTGGACTCACCAGGACATGAAAACATTAAGAATCAGATTTTTGGTATATTCACACTCACATTATGCCTTATGCTTTTTCTTTTTGAGTCAGGAGCTAAAATTTACAATAGATGGATACTCTAGTTTTAGATGGGAGCCTACACAGAAGCTTCATCTAAACCCTTTCAAAGTTACAGTTATAGGGTCAGGGATTTAGGGTCAGTGGTTCCAATGTGTGCCTGGCAAGCACAAGATTCCGGCACCACATACCACAATGCCAGGTGTGGTGACTCACACCTGTAATCTCAGTACTAGGGAAGCAGAAACAGGAAGATCACTGTGAGTTCAAGGCTACACAGGCCAGCCTGAACTACAAGTGAGAATTTCTCTCTAAATAAATAAATAAAACTATCATATAATCTAGCGGCTTTACTTCTAGAGAAACAACATAGCCACACAAGGCCTTCATGAGAATGTTCACAGCAACATTATTTCTAACGGCCAAATACTAGACCTAATAAATATCTACTGGCTATTGAGCAGAAGGGCAAAATTGTAGTATGTATATAAAATGAAAGACAATTTAAAAAAGAACAATTTGCTGGTGCATAGTATGTCATGGATGAATCTCAACAAAAAATGTAAAGAAAAAGAATCCAAAGTGGGTGAGGTAGGGCATGTCTGTATCCAAGCCCTTCAAGAAAGAGGCTTTGGTAGAAAGATTATGAATTTAAGGCCAGTTAGGGATACTTTGTGAGTTCAAACCTGGCTTGGGCTTACAGAGCAAGGCCGTCTCTAAAACAAAACAAAGCAACAAAAACAAAAACAAGGACTATACAGAAGAGATCACATACTATATGTCCAAAAAAATACAGAGTTAAAATGAGAACAGGGATTAATGGTAAAAAACAGAAAGGGAGGTGCTATGAGGGATGAAAGTATTCTAACATTGACTTATGATTATCTGCTGCAAAACTTGTAGTTAATACAATCCACTTAAAAGGGGAAAACTTTAATGATGTATAATTTAGTAGAGTTGTTTTTTCCTGTTAGAACTTCCAATAGTTGGTAATGAAGAGCGATGAAAGAGTCTTAATTGAGCAATCAAATTATTGATGAATAATGAAAAACTAAATAAGCAGGTCACTGACTTTTTTTTTGAGACAGGGTCTTGCTTTGTAGTTCAGGCTGGCCCTGAGCTCAGCCTCCAACTCACATCACAGCAGTCCTCCTGCCTCTGCCTCCTGAGTGCTGGGATTACAGGCATGAGCCACCACGCTCAGCACTGTGGCATGTGGTGCTGATTGCTGCTGGGCGTGAGTCTCCATGCCCAGTACTGTATGTGGTTACCTGGAATAGAAACCTCGCCCTTGAGCTTACAAGACAGGCACTGGAACCAATGAGCTAAATCCCTGGCCCCTGACTTTTTAAAGAAACCTTCTAACATAAATCTGACTACTGACTGAAGAAAATATGAAAATGATGTGAGGGAGAAAAGAAATCCACACTGGTACAATGGACAGACAGGCTATTGACAGGCTAGTATGTAGCTTTAAATACTCTTAACTGTGTGATACTTAAAAATCCAGATTTTAAACCACACTGATGGGCCAGGAAGTTAGCTCAGTGATTCTAGTCCCTGCCTCACAAGTCTAAATCAGGAGTTCAATCCTAATCCCTCCTTCTCAAAAAAAAAGTTTAGGCCACGCTGAGTTTAAGTTTCCATGTGTAAAGGAATTACTCTGAGTGTTCAATATACTGACTGTCAAATGCACACAATGACTGCTCAGGATTCAGTCAACGAGGACTGATGGCAGCAGCAAGTAATAGTAACAAGAAATGATATACTAGCAGTGACTCAATATACATCTGTTAAATGTTGGGCCAGGGATGTTGCTCAGTGGCATAGTGTCTGCCTGGCAAGTACAAGGTCTTCAGTTTGATCCCCATACCAAAAAAAAAAAAAGAAAAGAAATAAACAACAAAAAAAAATCTGTTGAGTGTCTTGCACCACAAGAAAAGTGGTTGAAGGCTCTTATAGACACTGTTATGAGGCAATTACCACATATTTGTTTTTTTAAGACTAAGGGGAAAAAAATTCAACATTTTCTCAAAGAAGTAGACTGAGCTGAGGCAAAGCTCTTCAGATGAATTTCCTCAGGAATGACATATATACTATGCGCAAGAACACAAGTCCAATGCAAATACACACAAATAAAATTACTTAAGCTTAATTTTTTTAAAAAGAAAAATATGTTAAACATAAACCTATGCAGGCAGCAAGCCACTAAAAAAATTAAAAACATTAGTAACTATTTCCTATTTAACAAGGAAAATAAGTATTTTATTCAACTGCTGATGAACTAGAGAACTGAAAGCCATAACACATGCAAGTAATATTTACAGCTCCTCCATTTCCATACACCAACGAGCCACAGTATGTAATTCAAAGTTGGAAAACTGCAGCCTCCAGAATCAATCTGACCCTCCCATTTACTTTTCGTAAATCTGGTTCACAAAACCTGAAGTATTTACTACCTGGATCCTTTAATCACCACATAAATTAAACTTTGCAGATTTAGCTTCATTATTCGGTATGGTATAAGGTATAAGGTTCAAATTTTAAATGAAGAAATTAAAAGGCAATATTTCTGGATCTGATAATGCACTGGTTCAAACAACATCTTGGGTACATCATATGAGAAATATGTACACTGAAATAGCAAGCTTTAGAGTCAAATCTGCTCAAATCTGAAGATAAAATTTCTGAGATGTGTGTAGCAAGGGGATGATGCCTGCTCCTTCCAATCCTATCTGTACAGGACCCAAAACCATTAACACATTAGCAGGTCAATGTCAGGTCCATGAATTTCCATCCCTTTCTTCTAACATTCTGTACTCGGATTTGTGCCTCCTTATTTTGTACTCATCCTGGATGGTTAAAGCCAGGCATTCTAGCTCTAGGAAATAAAGAATCTTGCAATATGTTCCATTCCCTTCAGCATCATTTGTCAATCTACCAAACAGTAAATATCTCTACCACATAGATGTGCAATATATTTTCTTTCAAACTCAAATATAACTCTTACCTCTAGAATAACTTCATTATCTAGCCTACACACTTCAGACTCTCCACTTTTATAGACCATTTCCAATCTCTGCCTTTTTAAATCAAAGTACCTTATTCATTTTTAGTTAGTCCTCATTGTTGGGTTCATAATGCCAAATTTAAACTTGCTGGTTAAAAATAGAATTTTCCTAGGTAAAGCAGACATCCATGCTGATTTGTTATGACAGTCCTGATCTAGGTCTACCAACACAAAATGATTAATAGTCTCTTCACTTGCACAAGATGTAGTCACACCACTTCTAAGCCCCAACATTCCCCATTTCAAGTACTTTGAAATCCAAACTTGGTAACTGCCTGGAAGATGGGAGCATGCACCACATGTCTGTGATAACAAATCAGTTCCCACTTCCTATAAAGCTAAGAGGCTTTATAGAGATTTGCCACCCAAACTGCTAACATAGTTTTCATTCTTATAGCCTGCTGCTTCAAACTCTCTTTTTTTCCTAATTTCCTAGGATCTGTATTAGTTAACAGTTTTTAAATCCCATACATAAAACAACCTAAACATACAATAAGGAAATACATATCTACTCATTACCACATTGTGCCATCTAAAAGTATATTTATAAATATTTATTTAAGAATCTGGCAAAAAAAATTTTAAATAAAATGATGTGGAAAAGTAATATATTAACCACTATATATACATATACATATATGTGTGTGTATATATGTATTTATGGGAAAGAATCTGGGAGAAATAAAGCAAAATATCAATTGTGGTGGTAATTCAGGTGCTGATACTAAATGAGCAATTTTTGTTTCCTGCCATGTTCTCTAGCTTCACTACAATGAACCTACAATGATGAAAGACTACCACAGGCAGCCAAAGAACAAAATGTTCAAAGTAACACTGAAATGCATATAGAGGTGTACCCAAATGCTAATCAAACATAAACTGCTTTGCTAGCTATAGGTACAGCCTGAACAACATGAAGTATTTACAGAAGGCACAGAACACCCAGGACACTTCTAGGAAAAGGGGACTGTCCTTTGCTTATGCAAAAGCAAAGTATTTATGTCATCAGTGGCAAGAGAGTTCTAGAGTGCAAGGTGGTTTTAGAGTAATGGTTCTTACCCAGGCTTAAGCTTGAAGAGGATCCGTGTGAAGAGAGGGAAGGAGGTGGTGTCTGTGAATGTCCTGGCCCCTGACTAGGGAGAGGCATGCCCACGGGTCCAGGAGAGGAGGAAAAGCTAAGGCCGTTATAAAAACTCTGTCCAATGGGGGTCAAGCTGCTCGATGTCCTCTTATAAAGGTCACTGCTGCCAGTCAGGGAGTCACGGCGGGAGCCACTGCCAGTGTTGGAGTTTGCAACTAAAATGGAATTAAAACAATGCAGATAAGAAAAGGCCTGTTCTTCGAAGAACAAGCCTAGTGACCTGTCCCTAGTACTTTGATCCAGACTCCTTACCACCGCAAATTTGTCAGCAGAGACAGCCTAAATGTTAATGTAGCAGTTCTACGGGGAAGATAAAGTAATAGAGGACATGGCTCAGGTTAACATGAAACTTTTTTGTTCAAACCATCACACATATATGCCAAATTTACCTTGCTTTGGTGTTGTATATTATGAGACAGGGATGGGTTTTAAAAGCTCTGACGGCCACATGAACTATGGGAAAAGGTGAAAGAAAATGGACTAGAAAGAATGCCTTTCATCAACCCAAAGGTTCTAATAGGAAAATGGAATACAGAAAAAAAGATATATAAATGGGGTACCGCCCCACTATCCAAGACTTATATCTGAAAGCGTGTTTCTCAATGGGCTCAATTAGTTACCACTAGCCTCAAGTTCCAATTAGTATATTTGCTCTTAAATATGCCGTTCTGCTTTGAGATCACACTGTTTTACAGCCACTGCAATTTCTCATTATTCAAAGACCACAATTCCTTCTGTCTCTCTCATCAAAACATTTTAAAATATCATGGTCTATTAATATCCTTCCTCCCAATTTTCCACAACATCTACATTAATGCTGTTCTAAAGACTGGAGAAAATTCCTAGCAAACTAGCACGGGGCACAGTCTCAAAAATGGAGCATTCAGCCCTGTGATCTTCACTATGTCCTCCTCCCTAAGTTTTTAACATCTACATTTCTATAGCTCCCTCCACATTTTCCTCAAAGCCTTTAAAAATCTGCCCTGGTTTCCAAGTCTCTGAAACAAACTGACTATGTGAGTATAAATAAGTAGCAACATGAGCATGGACCTGATATAGGCCCAAACTGTGCAACCTGATTTCAATAGTCCATTATCTCAGAGATTATTTGGGCTGGCTGGATTCCCAAGGGGCTTGGTCCAGACCTACTGTGGTATCTGTCCAGGGTGCCACGCATTGTCAGGGTTCCAGAAAGATTGTAAAAAATAATTAAAAATCAGTTTTAATAGCATATCAGTCTGATTTCTACCTGCTGTTCCAAACCCTCCAAGGGCTGATCCCAGGGTGGCACCAAGAGAACTGCTGCTTCCAAATCCCAAGGACGTGTTGGCAGGCTGGGCAGAGCCCTGGGAGAAGAGGGAGCTGCTCTGTGAGTTGCTGCTCAGAGAGTTGTTGCCATAGAAAGAGCTGGATGCCAGGTTGTTGTTAGGCTGCTGCTGGGGCTGCGGCTGAGGCTGCTGGGTTCCCAAAGGGCGAAATGGTCCATTTGTTGTTCCAGCAAGACCACCGGCTGCTCCATTTGCTGAAGCTGCAGCTGCTGCAACAGCTATGAAAAAGAAAGCAGTTTGGCAATGAAAGGGATTTTGTCACATTTTCAAACCACATTTTTATCCAATTTTTTAAAACCTTTAAATGCTCCCTATCCTTTCAAGGCTGAAACAGACTCTGTAAAGAACTATAAAAATTTTTGATCTCGAAGCTTCTACTTTATATTTCTACTTTCAGTTTTGAAGTCAAAAAAAGCATAGGAGTGATCACTATGTTGGCGGCTAATTTAAAGTTTCTAGAGCTTAAAAGGGGTACAAACATCAAATATATCCATTAAATACTACTGCATCCTAAAATCTCAAATCCACACATTATTTATACAATGTATTGGAGTCCTTTAAATTTCTATTTTAGTAGACTGCTCTCTCTTCTGAATAGTCTCCTTCCAACTCTTGCATTTCTTTTTTTAAGGCATGTAAATCTTAATTTAGGTTTAGTTTTTTTAAAAAAAACCAGTCTCCCTTTGTAGTTCAAGCTGGCCCTGAACTCAATATGTAGCCCAGGCAAGCCTCAAACTCACAGCTGCTCTGCCACCTGAGTGCTAGGATACAGTTGTGAGCCACTACTCCTGGCGTAAATCTTAATTTTAAAAAGTATCACTTCTCTGCTACTTCTCGCAACTGTTTCTCACGTCCTCCATCTCTGTCCCTAAGCCAAAAGCTATACAACCCTCAAAAAAATAAAAAAAAAATATCTGAAAATGACTAGGGTTTCTGTGACTTTTGCCTTGGAATTCTTTCTAAAGAAAGAATATTTTATGTGAGTATTACCAACTTCTTCCTTGCTTGTACCTGACAAACATTTCCTACAAGAGAATCAGAATCCATTGAGATCAACTGTTGCTACTGTTTCTGTATCTGAAGTATGATGGGGTAGATATATCATACGGAGGTTATCAAATAAAACATATTTTCCCTGACTCTCAGTAGCACGATTAGTCACACTCCTTTAGAACTCTGACAGAAGTCAGTAAGATGCACCTCACCTGCTTGTGCAGCTGAGGAACTAATGATGACAGGGGCGGGAGCTACCAGCCGAACAGGAGCTCCAAGACCATTTCTGGCTCCAGCATTCACCACAAGGGCACCAGTTTGGTCATAGTAAGCAGCAGGTGCCAAGACAGGATAGCCTAGGAATATCAAGCCGACATATAAAAACATGTAACATCATTCTCCCTTATACACAACTGCACTTGCCACATTTTCCGATGCCCTCAGTAAACCACAACCGAAGAATATTAAGCAGAAAATGCAGAAACAAACAATTCAAATGTATTAAATTCCATGCTGAGCAGCATGAGAAAGTCCACACTACTCTGTTCCATCTGCCAGGGATATAAATAGTCTCTTTGTCTGGCATATCTGTGCTATAAATGTTACCCACCTGTTAAGTCACTGGGTAGCCATGGTTATCAGACTGTCAATTAGATCAACTTTGTAACTGTAGTGCTTCTCTTCAAGTAACCCTTACTTATTTAATAAGGGTAGCAA
>PVIR01015452.1:0-38292 GCA_004026965.1 Petromus typicus
GGTGACTTTCGACCTCTGACGCCGCGCCTTTCTCCGCGCTTCCGCGAGCAACTTCCGTTCCCGCCCCTCCGACGAAAGGCGGGTCCAAGGGGAGTGGGCGGGGCTCTGAAGCCGGTTAGGGGAGGTACCTTCTAGGGGCGGGGTTTGAGAGAGCCTTTTCCATTGGGCTGCTAGGTAGGGGCAGGGCCTAAGGTTGGGCAGGGTGGGGTTAGTAGCCACCCACGGGCTACTGGCCCTCTAGGCTAAAGCTGCGGAGGCCGGGGGCGGCGGGCGGGTCCGCTGCAGATCCTGGATCCGGAATCGCCTAATTTTGGAGCGGAATCAGGGTCGGCCTTGTTTCAAGGCGAATCGGCGAGGAACTCTCGAATTTCGGGTTAGGAAATCCCGGAACCCGGATCAACAAACCGCGGAACCCGGAATTAAGATCGGAAAGTCCCGGATCGCGGAGCGCAGCGCGCGGGGTTGACTCGAACCGGAGCCCGGATCTCTGCAGCGCGGGACGGGACGGAGCGATGTCTAGCCGTGGCGCGGGCGGGTTCCCGCTGCCCCCGCTAAGCCCCGGCGGCGGCGCCGTTGCCGCGGCCCTGGGAGCGCCGCCTCTTCCAGCGGGACCCGGAATGTTGCCTGGTCCGGCGCTTCGGGGTCCGGGCCCTGCTGGAGGCGTTGGGGGCCCTGGGGCCGCTGCCTTCCGTCCCATGGGCCCCGCGGGTCCCGCGGCGCAGTACCAGGTGAGGAGGGCGGGCGAGCGGGCAGCCTCGCCGGGCCTAGAGAGGGGGCCTTGGAGGAGTCTCTGGAGGAAGAACCGGTGGAGGGTCAGGTCGGGGCCCTCGGGTTGCGGGAAGGAGCCAGAGTTTGGGAAAGGTTGAAAGGGACTGTAGTGTTGAAGCAGTTGGGAGTGTCCTGGGGCTTCTTGGCATAGGGATTCTGAGGAACTGAGAGATGGGAGCGTTTTAGGGGTGGCTAATGAATTGTGGGGCAGGCGGGTTGAGAACTCTAACCCAAGTCTGGGGGCTGGGGGGATTTCGGGAGGGGATGAGAAAGTTTTGGAAAAGGGTCTTACTGAGAGCAAGGTTACCCTGCACTGCCGACCTTCGCATTCCAGATCTGCCCTGGTTGGGGATTTGATTTGTTTTGTTTTGTTTCTAGTTGGAAATTGGCAGATCTCTAGCATGTTTGAGATGGCTCCCAGCTGCTAGTGAGGAGCAAGGAGGTCTGGCATCCCGTAGCATGGTCAGGGCCAGAGCCTTGGCCAGGATGAATCCAGGTTAGATCGGAGACAGTGACCCCCAGGCCTGAGGAAGGCCCAGCTTACTGACAGACCACTCTTAGCCTGAGCTTTTTGCGTGATGTCTGTGTCCAGGAGTTGAGTGTGGCGGAGCAGGACGGAGCCAGTGGCTCCACCAGCCCTGCTGGTTTTGGGCTGGAGAAGCCTGCATTTTCAGGGGGCTGCTTCAAAGAGTACTGTTCTGACTCTTCAGGCTTCAAAGAAGAGAGCATCTCAGGTTGCAGCTTCAAAGGCCTTTGAGAAGCTGAGACTTGATCCTTGTGGTCATTGTGTGAGGAACTCCTGACTGTTGATGGAGCCCCTCAGTCCCCCAGTGTGTTCTTTGAGACTTTCCCCGGAACGCTTGGGAATTGTGACTGCCCTTTTCCTAGCCCCTTTCCACTTTATTTAGCTTCTAGATTCCGACAGTGCCATATGCCAGCCCATTTGCCAGAGCCTTTGGCTTCAGCTTCTTGCTCATATCCCAAGGTGTGTGTTGTTGCTTTCTCTGTTCTCTCCTGGCATGCCCAAGCAGAGATTCCAGAAATGTATCCTCATGGAATACCAGGACCCCTGAGCCCTCACTTAATTGGGGATACTGATTTTTCCCTTACTCCTTATGTCCCTCCTTCCTGAAAAGAAAACAAAGGGAGTTTTGAGTATGAGAAGACCCAGACCTGGCCCTACAGTTCCAGCTGGGGCCCAGCTTTCCCATCGTGTTGTCTTTTGGCGATCCTAGGCCCAGGGTGTTGGTGAAGAATCCTTGCATCTCAGTTATTCCAGTCCTTGGGTTGGCCTCCTGAGCCTGGTCTAGAGCTTCTTATTGGCTTTTTGGTCGTGGGACCTGGAGCCAACAGAAGCCTCTCCAGTTTCCTTGGCATGCTACCCACAGGGAAGGTGCCCTTGGGAAAGCCCCTTCAGGGATGGATTCCACAACTTCTTGAGGAGTGGCCTTGGACTGTGGCAAGGCCAGGCTGCGCAGCCAGATAGCCCTGGGGAAGCAGGAGATGGCTGTGAGCCCTAGCTTCCTATCCCTCCAGCTTCTTATCATCTCCATCTCCTCCCCATCTTTTCTTCCTTGAGAAAGGGGCTGGAGACATGGAGGGGAAGAACCAGCTAACAAGGCTGGAGTTTGAGGGAGATCTGCCTTTCTTTCAAGTCCAGTCGAATGACTTCCAAGAGAAAGACATAGGATCTGGGGAAGAAAGGGGTTCCAACCTCTTTTGGATCATGAGGTGAACAGGAAGAATAAGGATTTGAGGGCCCAAGCTAGACAAAAAGGGGACCCCGGTACTTCAACTGTAAGCAGTTGAAAAAAGTGATGGCTCATCTCCCTCCAGAAGGTGGCTCTAACTGCTAGATTACAGTCCCCTGAGAAGTGTAAAGAAAAGCAGCACAGGCCAGGGACTTAATTTCAGTGGTGCTGTGCCTGCTTGGCAAGCGCAAGGTCCTGAGTTCCATCCCCAATACAGGTGAAAATTAAAACAAAAAAAAAAGAAAAGAACAGAAACAAAACATAGTTGTCTGTGTTTACTCTAGAAGTTCAAAATATTTTCTACTTGGGCCGGGGATTTAGCTCAGTGGTTCCGGCACCTGTCTTGCAAGTGCAAGGGCCCAGGTTCAATCCCCGGTAACCACATACAGTACTGGGTGTGTAGACTCAGCCCAGCAGCAACCAGTACCACATACCACAGTGCTGGGTGTGGTGGCTCACGCCTGTCATCCCACCACTCGGGAGGAAAAGGCAGGATTGCTGTGGTGTGAGTCTGAGGCTGAGCTCAGTGCCAACCTGAACTAGTGCAAAGCGAGACTGTCTCAAAAAAAAAAATTTTTTTTTTTCTCTTCATGGAGTGGAGGAGATTATTTCTCCAGCCAAGGGCCAGCGATCAGGCACATTAGGGCCACAGGCTTTTGGGTGGGCCAAGGCATGCTCACCTGAACCCTAGATTCCTTACTTTGATATAGCAGCAGCAGCAAGCCCAGCCTCCGCCCTGCTGTCCTGAGAGGAGAGTGGTGGAATATAGACTAATGCTGGGTTAGGGGAGAAGGCCCTTGAACTTGAGAGTTTCAAAGGTTTGAGCTAGGACTGTTTAGCCAGGCTGCTGGCAGGAGGCTGAGAGTTTGGGACTGTGGAATTATTTTTTTTTCCTTTTCTTTTCTACTCCTGAGTTGTTTTTTTTTAAAAGAGGAGGAGTTACTGGTGCTTCAAAGCCCAGGTGTAGAGCTTGGCAATGGTTAGCGGACTTGATGAACTGTAAGCAGCCTTCCCCTGGGGCCCTCAAGTGAACTGGGGGCCCAGAGCTGGGGAAGTCGAAAGCAGATGTCTGGGTGGGGCCTATTCCAGGTCTTGCTGGTGCTGCTGTGTCTTGGGATTTCCTGTTGCCTGAGCCACCTGCCCTGGAGGTCTGGGTGGTGCTGCAGGTTTTGAGTGGCTTTTCGGGGACCACAAGGCCTTAGTTCACACTCGGCAGTTCTTCCCTTTGTCTCGGGAACTGGGAAGCGCTTAGGTCGGAGATGTCTGGTTCAGGCTTACAGCTTGGACTTCACCGAGTTTTTTTCCCCTTTCTATAATCTTGGCCATGGCTCATTAAGGCAAAGAAACTGGCTGTCTTTTGCCTTTCAGCAGTCTTGATAAATCTTTTCCTGATGGGGAGAAACTTGTGGCAGGCCTCCCGAGGTCCCAAGGCTCCTCACTGTTAACTGCTCATTCTCCAAATGTTTCCCTGCTGACCTACTCCTTCTGTCCCCTTTCCCACTTCTCTGGGTCGTGTTTCTCTCATTGTCTGCATCTGGTCGTGAATCTGATTCTCTGCGTGGGAAACATAGGCTTGGTACTAGATGAAGAAGTGAGAGGGAGACGCTCCAGGCTGCTGGGACAGGAGAGGGTCCTTTGATTTGGTGCAATCTCCAGCCAGCCTGGCTTAGTTGGCTGGTCGTGCTGGTTGCATAATCTGGGCCCTGGGGCCAGCCCTGTGAAGCTGCCAGGGACAGTTTGTGCAAGGCAGAGCTGCCAAACAGGCCTTGCAACAGCCCTAGGAAGGGGGCTGGTGTGCAGAGGTTATTCCCAAATGGCCTTCACAAAACTTTGGGGGAGCTGATCCTTTGGTGGAAGTCCTTCTTCAGAAAAAGACTTTACAAAGAAGAACTTATTTCTCTTAGCCAGGTTGCTGCCACTGACTATGCCCTCTGCAGCCTGCATCTCAGATCGTTTTATCCTCATTCTCCAGCTTGGCGAGTCTAGCAGTGGTGGCGAACCGGCTGTTTGTTATCAGTGAGAGCTCTAAAGGGGTGGCTGGCCTAGGGTTGAGGGGAGCCAGCACCAAGCCCCACTGCCAGGTGGCGCCTGGACCACAGGCAGAGTCCAGTCTTCGCTGCTCTCTCATGGGCCACCCAGGAGCCATAGCTGGCATGGGAGTAGGGGTACAACAGTCGGGAGATGAGAGAAGGGTCCAGTTCTGATTGCAGATAGGAGACATGTGGTGACCAGATGGTCTCTGTACTCCGCCTCCTGCCGCCCCCATAGCGGGATCGTGTTGCAGTTGCTCATCTGGGACATTGCTGCCTGATGGGCTTGGCAGACCAGCAAGTGCCTCTCTCCCCCAGTCACAGCAGCAGGCTGGTACCCAGGGATGGCATCGGGGCTGTGCTCCTGCAGCCTACTCACGTCTTTCTGCAGCCCTCTGATGGCTGTGACATTGGCCCCAGGCCTCCTTTGTACTGCTCATCTCCCTGGAGGTGGTTGAGGACGGGTAAGTGCATGGTGGGACCACCTGAAGGCCTCAAGAGTATCTCAGAGTTGCCGGTCCCAAGAATTGTGGAACTGCATGTCAGGGCTGGAAGACTGTGATAGGTCCTGAAGAACTGTACAGGCCCTTCCTTCTGTCAGCAGGCAGGGCCCTCCTCCCACTCCTGGGCCCTGGCAGCCTCATTAGCTGGCACTGCTGCCAGGATGATTGCAGGGGTGGGGCAGGTGTGTGTTATACTCTGTGCTCGAGAAGCTGTTTCCCTTTGTTCCCAGTCTCTAGCAGGCTCTCCGTGAGCTGCTGCTCAGGGTTGGGCCTGGCTGAGGAGAGGGATGGAGGGCCTGGGCTGTGGGCCCTATGGGGTCCTGCCATTGACCTATGCACCCCCACTGGCTCCCTTCCCCCAGAGGCCTGGCATGTCACCAGGGAACCGGATGCCCATGGCTGGCTTGCAAGTGGGACCCCCTGCTGGCTCCCCATTTGGCACAGCTGTTCCACTGCGACCTGGCATGCCACCCACCATGATGGATCCATTCAGAAAACGCCTGCTTGTGCCCCAGGCCCAGCCACCGATGCCTGCCCAGCGCCGGGGGTAAGGCATCCCTTCCTCCCATTCTGTCTAGCCCAGCTCTGGTGGAGACAGGTATCTTTCTAGCAAAGAGCTTTGATGACAGAGGGAGAGATGGCCCTCTGGTGCAAGGTCACTGGGGATTGGAGAGGTGTGTGTGGGGTTGAGTGTCGTTTGGATGATTAACATCTTACATGTGTTTCTGTCCTCTGCAGGCTAAAGAGGAGGAAGATGGCAGATAAGGTTCTACCTCAGCGAGTGAGTGTGTGGGGAGAGAGGCCGACTCAAGGTCTAGCTGGCCAGGGTGGAAGACCCTCTCCCCTCCCTGGGATGGGAAGGAAGGGAGCCACAGCTGTGTGAAGCAAGCTTGAGTTCTTTGTTTCATAGATTCGGGAACTTGTCCCAGAGTCTCAGGCATACATGGATCTCTTGGCTTTTGAGCGGAAGCTGGACCAGACCATCGCTCGCAAGCGGATGGAAATCCAGGAGGCCATCAAAAAGCCTCTGACGGTGTGTGCGGCCCTGACCACCTGCACTTTCTCAGACTTTGCTGCTGGCTCTGTTTTCCATGGCTGAGGGTCTGCACTGGACAAACATTTTTCACATGTAGGATACAGTCCGTTAGAGCATGAATTCAATTTCATGTGTTTGGGTTAACTTTTTTTTTTTTATTGGCACATTCTAGATCTACATAATGATAACATTTATCATAAGGAATTTGTACCTTTATAGGATAGATACATCTTGCTGCTTTTTTTCCCATTCTTCTCCCCTCCTTTCAACCTTTGTTCTCCTCCTCATTTATAAAAACTATTGCCATTTTTTCCCCTTTCCTTTTTCTTGTCCCTCCCCACAGCTTGTCCCTTCTCATTTGTATTCTTCCTTTCCACTTCACAGTATGTTAGACATTTTGGATTTTTTGTTTTGTGTTTTAAGCAAAACATTTATTGGTACATTTTAGTACACATAGTGGTAACACTTATTGTGGGGAGTTTGCATCTGTACCTGATAAGTTCTGCCTTTTTTTTTTTTCCCCAGCCCCTCATACTCCCTCTCCTCCCCATATGGAAAAACTTTATTTCCATTTTTCCTGCTCCTTCTTCCCTTTCTTCCAACCCCCCCTCCTGTGTAACCCTTCCCATTTGGACATTTCTGCCCATTTCCCAATATCTGTTATACATTTTGGTCCTTATTTCCACTCTTGGTTTTTCATATCAGAAAAACAATGCGATATTTAAACATGTCTGATTTATTCCACTTAAGAGTACAGTCTCAAGGTGCATCCATTTAGCTAGATACGTCTCAAGCTTATCCTTCCATTACATTAAAAAACTACATCATCTTTATCCATTGACCAGTTGATGGACATCTGAATTGTTTCTAAGATTTAGCTTTTATAATGTGTGCCACTATAAACGTATGCATATATCACTGGACAGGCTGGGTTAAATAGAACCTCTAGTTTTAGTTTTTGAGGAATCTCCATACTGATTTCTACAGTGGTTGCACTAGTCTGCATTTCCACCAACAGTAGAGAAGGGTTCCTTCTTCCTCACAGCCTTGCCAGCATTTGTTACTTATTGATTTGGGTTGTTTTTTTTTTTTTGGTACCTAGAATTCAATTTAGGACCTTGTGTTTGGTGGGCAACACTGGAACCACTGAGCTAAATTCCTGGCCCTGGTTGATTCCTTGATAGTAGCCATTCTTTCTGGAGTGAGATGAAATCTCAACATTATTTAAATTTGCATCTCTCCAATGACCAATGATATTGAACATATTTTCATATATTGTCATTTATACATCATCTTAGGAGTGTCAGTTCATTTCAGATACCCATTTTTAATTGGGTTCTGATTACTTTGAGTTTTTCATATATTCTAGATATTAGTTATTTTTCTCAGGAAGAACTAGCAAACATTTTTTTCCCCCCACACTGAAGGTTGTCTCTTCACTGTGTTGGTTCGTTCCTTTTGTTATGCAAAAGCTTTTTAATAAGATGAGATTCCAGTTGTTGATTCTTTGTGCTATTTCCTGTACTATCAGTGTTTGTTTTTGTTTTTGTTTTTTTTTAAGGTTTTTTGAGACAGGGTCTCGCTTTGTGGTTCAGGCTGGCCCTGAGCTCAGCCTCAAACTCACATCACAGCAATCCTCCTGCCTCTGGCTCCTGAGTGCTGGGATTACAGGTGTGAGCCCCCACGCCTGGCACTGTGGTATGTGGTACTGGTTGCTGCTGGGGTGAGTCTCCACGCCGAGTATTGTTACGTGGTTACCGGGGATCGAACCCGGGCACTTGCGCTTGCAAGACAGGCGCCGGAACCACTGAGCTATATCCCCGGCCCCTATCAGTGTTTTAATCATAAAGTCTTTGCCGATAGTCTTCAAGACTTCTACCTGTTCCATCTTCTAGCAGATTTAGTGTTTCTGTTTTTAATGTTTAGATTTTTGATCCATTTCTATTTTAGTTTAGCACATGGTGAAAGATAAGGGTCTAGTTTTAATCTCTGGCATGTGAAAGGCCAGTTTTTCCAGCATCATTTGTTATTATTCTTTTTTTTGTGGGACTGGGGATCAAATATGGGCCCTGTGCTTCCAAGGTAGGCACTGTACCACTTGAGCTGAACCCTGGCCCTCCAGCATCATTTATTAAGAAGGCTATTTTTCTTCCAGTGAAGGGTTTTTTTTGCCAGTAACATGCTGTTTTTATCACAGTAGCTTTGTAGTGTAATTTTAGGTCAGGGACTGTGATTGGGCCAACATGTTTTATTTTACTTTTTTTTTTTTTGAGACAGGATCTCACTTTATAGTTCATGCTGGCCCTGAACTCACCTGTGGCCCAGGCGAGCCTCAAACTTATGGCAATCCTCTTGCCTCTGAGTGCTAGAATTACAGGCGTGAGCAACCACGTCTGGCACTGTGCTTTGTGGTACTGGAAATTGAACTCAGGACCTTGCGCTTACCAAGCAGACACTGGAACCACTGAGCTAAATCCCCAACCCTTTTGTTTTTGAGACAGGGTTTTGCTATTTAGCTCAGGCTGGCTTTGAACTCATGGCAATCCTTAGTATAAATTAATTGAAAATATTTACTACTGTAGTGATGGTATTATCTTATGAAATTATTGTCTTAGATAGATTTGAGGATCTTGGGTATGACTGAAAATGTAAATCTTAGGACCAGGAATTTAGCTCAGTGATTCTGATGCCTGCTTTGCAAGTGCAAGGTCCTGAGTTCTGTCTCCAGAAACCACATATAACAATGCCAGGCGTGGTGGTGACTCACACCCACCAGCAATCAGTACCACATACCACAGTGCTGAATGTGATGGTTCATGCCTGTAATCCCAGCACTCTGGAGGCAGAGGCAGAAAGACTGCTGAGTTCCAGGCTGAGATCAGGACCAGCCTGAACTATAAAGTGAAACTTTGTCTCAAAAAAAAAAAAAAAAAAGAAAGAAAATGTAAATCTTAGCCAGTATGGTGATATTTGCTTGTAATCCTAGTACTGTGGAAGCCCGAAGGCAGGAGGATTGAAAGTTCAAGACTAGACTGAACAACTTGACTTCTCTAACCCTTGTCTCAAAAAGTAAACATTGGCTGGGGATGTAACTCATTGCAAAGGCCCTGACTTCAATCCCTAGTGGGATTGGGAAAATGATAGATAAATCTCATGGATCATAGTTAAAAGACTGGAAGGTGCCAGATAAGGTATAAGTTCTTTCTCTTATTTATTTTTAGATTTTTGAGACAGGGTTTCTCTTTGTAGGTCAGGCTAATCCTAAACCCACTATGTAGCCCAGGCCAGCCTTGAACTCGCAGCAATCCTCCTGCCTCTGCCTCCCGAGTGCTAGTATCACAGCATGAGCCACCACACCTGGCTCCTTCTTTCTCATCTTTAAAAAAGCTTTTCTAAAATTTTTTTTTTGAGACTGGACCTTGCTTTGTAGTTCAGGCTGGCCCTGAGCTCAGCGTTGAATTCACAGCAATCCTCCTACCTCTGCCTCCCCAGTGCTGGGATTACAGGCATAAGCCACCATGCCCGGCACTGTGGTATGTGAGTCTCCACACCCAGTATTGTATGTGGTTATTGGGGATCGAACCCAGGCCCTTGTGCTTGCAAGACAGGTGCCGCCAGTTTCTTTTTTTCCTCTGTTCTTTTAAAAATAATAATCTAGTGCACACTTCAGCACTACATATACTCAAATAATAATAACCCAGAATAGTCTTCTGACTGGTGAGATAAAGATATTTTGGGTACCATTGTAGGTACCTGGGTTACATTTAAAATATAAACTGGGGCCAGGGATATAGCTCAGAGGTTCCGGCGCCTGTCTGGCAAGCGCAAGGACCGGGGCTTCATCCCTGGTAACCACATAACAATAATGGGCGTGGAGACTCACCCCAGTAGCAATCAGTACCACATACCAGTCCTGGGTGTGGTGGCTCACGCCTGTAATCCCAGCAGTTGGGAGGCAGAGGCAGGAGGATTGCTGTGATGTGAGTTTGAGGCTGAGCTCAGGGCCAGCCTGAACTACAAAGCGAGACCCTGTCTCAAAAGAAAAAAAACAAAAAACTGGAGGGTCCTCCTCTGACCCTGTTCTCCCATAGTGCTGGAGCTAGAACCTAGGGTCTCACAGTTGCGAGGGAAATTCTGTACCACGTCAGCCCCATGTATTGGGATTTGACAGCACTCTACACATCTGTCACACCACCAGTCCCACTGTGTTGTGACTGTCATGTATTTCTTTTTACCATAAAACTCAATTCCTTGAAGGCTAGAACTAGGCTTTACTACTTCCAATTAGCAGTACCCAACAAGGTGTTTGGCCAATAGCATTCACTCAGTAACTGATTGTTGGATGAGTTTGTATGGGAAGACTGGGTAGTGATTTTTAATATTTTGGTCCACCTCTGCTTGATTTTTTTTTTTTTTTTTTTTAGCAAAAGCGAAAGCTTCGAATCTACATTTCCAATACATTCAGTCCTAGCAAGGCAGAAGGTGATGGTGTGGGAACTGCAGGGACTCCTGGAGGAACCCCGGCAGGGGACAAGGTGGCTTCCTGGGAACTCCGTGTGGAGGGCAAACTGCTAGATGATGTGAGTTGGGGAGGGAGGTGTCTGGAGGGGAAGTGGCCTGTGTGGATTGAGTGGGACCAGATGTGGACACTCCCAGAGAAGTTCGGCTAGCTATTTATTGCTGATTGGCCAGGGCCTCATGCATGCTAGCTAGTACTCTACCACGGGGCTACCTACACCTCAGTGCCAGGTTGAAGATGCATAACTACAACTTTCCTGCAGATGGCAATCAAGTATCTTCAAGTTATTCACTGGCTGGCAGTGGGGATGCCTTGAGCTTTTTCCTTGCCCATCTTCCACTTTGCCTAGAGTGCTTCTTTGGAGTGCAGGGTTCCTCAGTGTCCTGAGCTCAGGGGTTGGAACAAAGCTTTTTTTGTGCTTGATGGTTGAAACTCAGAAACATCCCTATCTCACATCCGTTTCCATTTGCAGCCTAGCAAACAGAAGAGAAAGTTTTCTTCATTCTTCAAGAGCCTTGTTATTGAGCTGGACAAGGAATTGTATGGGCCTGACAATCACTTGGTGGAGGTGAGAGGGCCCTAGGGCCTCAGGTGACCAAGCCACCTGAAGGCACTAAGCTAAGCCTCTTAGCTGGAGTAATGGACTTGGTCCCCTAGGGCCTGTTTGGTGATAAGCCGTTTCCCTGTTCCCTGCCAGTGGCACCGGATGCCTACCACTCAGGAGACAGATGGCTTCCAGGTGAAACGGCCAGGAGACCTCAATGTCAAGTGCACACTCCTGCTCATGCTGGATCATCAGGTGACACATACCGTGGATCATGTCTGGGGCCACAGAGCCTGGTCAGGGGGAGGGGAACAAATTCCTGTTTCTGCCGTTCTTTTTCTTAAGAACTCCTCTTCCAATTCTCCCATTATTCTCAGCCTCCCCAGTATAAACTGGATCCCCGATTAGCGAGGCTACTGGGAGTGCACACACAGACGAGGGCTGCCATCATGCAGGCCCTGTGGCTTTACATCAAACACAACCAGCTGCAGGATGGACATGAGCGCGAGTACATCAACTGCAACCGCTACTTTCGCCAGGTCAGCCTACTTTCGCTGGGTGACATTCTGCTTGTTCAGTCCCTGCCCTGTCTGCTGCTATAGAGCTCCTATGGGTTAGTTCTCAGCCAGTCTTCCTGTGGCTATGCTTACTGGCTCTGGAGTATGTCCTGCTTCCCCCATCCTTCAGGCCTCCCAAACCTTTGGTGCTCTTTCCAGATCTTTAGCTGTGGAAGACTCCGTTTCTCCGAGATTCCTATGAAACTGGCTGGACTTCTACAGCATCCAGACCCCATTGTGATCAACCATGTTATTAGGTAAAAGGGGGGGATGGGGAGGCTGTTTGAACAGCTGATGTATGCTTGGCTTGATCTGAAACCAAAGAGAAAAGTTGCATGTTGGTTTCTTACTGAGTGCGCTCATGGACTGGGCTGTAGATGGGTAGTTATGTGCTTCTGCTTCCTTTCCTATCTGCTGCATATAGTGTGGATCCTAATGACCAGAAAAAGACAGCCTGTTATGACATTGATGTGGAGGTTGATGACCCACTGAAGGCCCAGATGAGCAATTTTCTAGCCTCTACCACCAACCAGCAGGAGATTGCCTCTCTTGATGTCAAGGTAGGTCTTCTGTCTTCACAACCTCCTCTGGGACCCGGGATGGGGTGGGCCAGTCTGTCATTTAGCTGTATTGCACTGGGAGTGAGATTTCTGCCCAGCACTTTGGTCTCTGCCTGGAAACAGACCCCACAGGCACATGCATCCCTTCCGCAGATCCACGAGACCATTGAGTCCATCAATCAGCTGAAGACTCAGAGGGATTTCATGCTAAGTTTCAGCACTGACCCTCAGGACTTCATCCAGGAATGGCTCCGTTCCCAGCGCCGAGATCTCAAGGTTAGTCTTCTTTCGTCAGAGAGATCCTGTGTGAAGCTCTGGGTGATCATTACCCTGGCATTTGGCTCCCCAGTCCCAAGGGCACATTGGCTCACAGGTGGGAATTATACCATGACTTTCCTTCTGGCTCTTTGCAGATCATCACTGATGTGATTGGAAACCCTGAGGAGGAGAGACGAGCTGCTTTCTACCACCAGCCCTGGGCCCAGGAAGCAGTGGGGAGACATATCTTTGCCAAGGTAAGGTTCTGCCCTGTTTGGCCTCCTTCAATTGTAACAAGAGGCCTGAGCCATTGTCTTCCTTCTCCAGGTGCAGCAGCGAAGGCAGGAACTGGAACAGGTGCTGGGAATTCGCCTGACCTAACTGCTCAGGGATCTCTTCCTTCTCTGTCCTGGAGCCTGGCAGGGGACCATCCTTTGAGTCCTGGCTTGTGCCACAGACATGTAGGACGGGTTGAGGGGTGTCTCCTGGCACCTTTTATCCCAGACTTAGTTTCATAAATGTAGTGATAGGATTCTTCATTGCTTGGTCCCCAAAGCCTTATTACTTTTTGCATTGGCTTTAATTGGGTTCTCAAGATGCCTCCTCTGCCCCCTGCAGGCAGGCCCAGGTAGGACTGCTGGAGGCCATGCTTTGGCATTTTTAGGAACCAAAGGCTGGTGGGTTTGCATGTTTACAGGCTCTCCTCCAGGGCCAGTGTCAGAGCTGGGTCTGGGGAGCTGGGCAAGGAAGAGGAGGCCCAGCCTAGACTCTTCCTAGCCTTTCTAAACCAAAGTTCTTTGCCATTCCTACAAGCCCAGCCTTGCTGCTGGTTTTTTCTTTTCCTTTGGGTATTTGCACTATGTGGGGAGCAGGTTTTTCTATGTGGGAGCCACTTTTTTTGTACAGGGGTAAGTTGGGGTTTTTTCAGGGAGCCCTATTTGGTGCCTCCTTCCATATATTTTCTCAATCTATGCAAGCGGCTATGGCCGCCATCATCTCCTGGGATGCCAGGGGCCCCCCACCACAGGGGAGGTGGAACCTGAGAGGAAAGGGTGTACCAATTCTTTATCCTGGCCCAAGATAGAGGGTGTGCATGGAGGGCAGGGTAAGGTCAGGGGGAGGCTGGGAGGACTGTTGTGCCCTTTGGAACTTGGTGAGTTTAGGGCTTGGCAAATGCCACTTCTGGCAGGTTTGGAAATTTCCAAATAAATTCTTTTGTTTATTGGTGGTGCCTAGACCTGGTCATTGAATAGTGTGGCCACTCTAACAGACGGGAGTTCTAGAGGGCTTTTTGCACAGATCTTTATTTGAAGGATACACAAAAAAGACATCTTCTCACTTCCATAATTTTTTGATGGACATGTTTTTCTCACTATCTTTCTGCATGACCTAAAGAGAAAGAGAAAACACACACATGTGAACATAAATGAGGAACTCAGGCCTTAAGTCTCTGCTCCAGAGCTACCAAGCAGGACAGTGGAGGCATGTACCTTGGCCACTGCCATCTCGAAATCTTCCTGGGTGACATGGACTCGCCGTTCCCGCAGTGCATACATGCCGGCCTCTGTGCACACACCCTGAGCAGGAAAAGGAAACTGACACACTGTTTACCCCTTAAACCTGAGAGGTCCCTTGGACCTGAAGCTTCCTGCTGCTACTCCTGTTCCCTGAGATTCCAGTTACCTTAACCTCAGCTCCTGATGCTCCAGGCATTAGCTCAGCAATTTTTCTCAAGTTGATCCCCCGAGTCAGGTTCATTTTCCGGGAGTGGATTTTCAAAATGTCCAGTCGGGCCTAGAGATGAGAGAGGAAAAAGCCTTTGGTGTCCCACATCCTACCCCACAGCCAGAGCCACTTCAGGTCCAAATCACACACCTCCTCATTAGGGGGTGGGAATTCAATTTTTCTGTCAATGCGCCCTGGGCGAAGCAGTGCAGAATCCAAGATATCGATCCTATTAGTAGCCATGATAACCTGAGATGAGAAAGGAAATAAAATCAGCTAAGCTCTTGGCGTGTATGTCATCCAAAGCACTCCATTGTCTTAAGGGCTACATTAGCTCACCTTGATGTTCTTGGTGGCTTCAAAGCCATCTAGCTGGTTGAGCAGCTCCAGCATTGTGCGCTGCACTTCACTGTCTCCTCCAGAGCCGCCCTCCAGCCGAGAGGAGCCAATGGAGTCGATTTCGTCCATGAAGATGATGGATGGAGCGTGTTCTCGCGCCATGACAAACAGCTCCCGTACCATTCTTGCCCCTGTGCAGAGACTCAGCTGGCATTACAAGCTAATGAGCCTCTCACCCTCCATTCTTCTACTCAGTTTTTACATTCCTAGCCAGTTACCTTCCCCAATGAATTTCTGTACCAATTCCGAGCCAGAGACACGAATAAAGGTACAGTCCGTATGATGAGCTACTGCCCGGGCCAAAAGTGTCTTCCCAGTGCCTGGGGGTCCGTATAACAGCACTCCCTACAGAGAAACAGCAGGACTCAGGGCAGAAGGCTAGTTTCATTTCATTCAGTGAACATTTTACTAAGTTCTAGCTTTGTGCTTGATCCCTTGCTAGAGGCTATGGATGCTCCTCTTTCAGGGCTTTTACCTGAACCAGTTTATAGTTCCCTGGAAACAGCTCTCCCCCAGCTGCTGCTATTAGCAGAAGACAGCCCAAGCAGGGTGCCATCTATGCCAAAGCAATCACTCCATCTAGCCCAGAGTAGGAGTTAAGTATAGTCAACTTGTATACCATCTCACAGAAGCCTTGTCCTCACCTTGGGCTGTGCAATGCCAAGGGCTTCAAAGAGCTCAGGGTGCTTCACGGGCAGCTCAATCACTTCTTTGATCTCCTTGATTTGCTTATCTAGTCCACCAATCATCTCATAGGTTGAGTCTGGCACCTTTTCCACCATCATGAGTGACACCAGAGGGTCTACCTTGTTGGGTAGGATCTTGTGCAGAGTGTAGCTGTCATTTCTTAGGGCCACCCGGCAATTAGGTGTCACCTGGATGGAGGTGGAGAGTTTCAGGAAGTAGTACTAAGAGCTGGCCCCATCCCCCAGGCACCTGCTACACTCACATCATTGATGTCGATGTTCTTGTCCACATCTACGACAAACTTGCCCTCGGGATGTACCTGAAGAAACAAGGGCTCGTGACTTTTTTACAGCTATCAAATGACCATTCTACCAAGCAGACCCATGGGATTCTAGAATAATGTGACAGAACACTCTCAGCCTGTAAATAAAGGGTGGGAGAGCAGTGGGTTACACGATGGGGGTCTGTGGGGGAATGCTGCCTTTACCTTGACCAACACTTTCTTCTTATCCATGGCTCGGACTACTTCACCCACATAGGAGCCCTGTTCCTGCAGCAGCTGTAGCTCTTCCCGCAACAGGCGAACTAAATGGCAAACAGATACAGTAGTCACTTTAAGTTTTTCCTTTGGTGTCCCCTTCCTGGGGATTTAATTCAATACATATTTACTAAGTACAGCACCCTTTTGAAATTTTGAAGGCAAAGTCAAACACACACACACACACAGACACACACCCCAAAGTGGGTTACAACAGAACTCTGGGTAGAGATATGCATGAAAAACAACTACATAATGACAGTGTAAAGCATAACCCTGGACTAGGGAGGAAACTGCTGTAAGGCTGCAGGTCAGGGAGATTAGAACGGCCAGACTCAAACGGTTCACGTGCAGGTTCCCATCTAGTCCCTCTCACCTTTTGCGTTTAGCTCATTCCTCTGTGCCTGCAGCCTCCGAAGGTTTTGGCTCTTATCATTCACAATCAACTGGGAAATAAGACAAATTCTCTTACTGAAAGGGAACAGACAAGGCCAGGCCTCCCTCAGGCAGATGTGAGCTGTGGGAAGGGCACTAGTAGGACTTGAATGATGTTTCCGGTCCTTCCAGAGTCCCTTTGGATCCTGGGTTACCCATCAAAAAGGCTGCCTGGGAAATGTTACAGCTGGCTCCCATAATAACTTTCCTTTTTTTCCCCCCTCCTTAAATTTAGGGTTTTAACACTGAACTATATCCCCAATGCTTTTTATTTTTTTGAGACAGGATCCCACTAAATTGTACAAGAGTGACTGGAACTTCGATCCTCCTGGTTCAGCTTCCCAAATGCTAGGATATACACCCAGTGGAGAGATCTTTGGGCAGGAAATCTGAGTTTTAGCTCAGTCGTCAATTAAAAATGAAATAAAGCACTGGGGATATACAGCTCAGGAATAGAGTACCTGCCTAGCATGCATGAGTCCCTGGGTTCAACTCCCCACTACTAGAGGCAAAAAAAAAAAAAAAAAATTGAGCATGCACAAGGCCCTAGGTTTGATCCCCACCATTGAAAAAATAAATAAATGTAAATTGAATATATAACTACCTGGAGCTTGGGAATTTTTCTTTTGTCTTTCCTCACTCATTATATTACTATTTCTTCAGCTTAGCTGTTTAGGCTAACACACTGAGATGCCCAGTTTAGTCCCCATGACATCAGCAGTGTTGTCCAACTCCTCAATGCTGTCCCTCCCCAAGTCATTTCACCTCACCCCAGCCTCTTCCTGATAAATCTCATCTCAGCCTATGTCTCTCCTTTTTAAAGAAACCTCTGGATTCAAACTTCCAAAAGGTTACAGTCTTGGACTAATGATTTTTTTTTTAAAATTAGAATTTGATTCTTGGAAACTAAGTAACAAAATGTAAATACCATTGCTCTTAAAGGGTAACAATTTTTTTTTGTTTTTCTGGAGACAGGGTCTCTCTATGTAGTTCAGGCTGGCTTTGAAGCTATGTGTCCCAGGCTGGCCTTGAACTCACAGTGATCCTTTTGTCTCAGCCTCCTGAGTATTGGAATTACAGGTGAGCAGCACCATACCTGGTTCTTAAGGATAACATGTTGGCTTCATATACTTTATATTACTTGTTACTTGTTTTGACACACTGTCTCCTACAAAGTTCAGGCTGCTCTTGAACTCACTATATTGGCCTCTAACTAAACTCTGGGAATCTCCTGCCTTCAGCTTGAGCTCTGAGGTTACTGGCTGTGCCACCACCAGATAGTTGTTACTTCTCACAAGGATATTTTTCTCTCTCCTGGTACCAGGGATTGAACTCAGCCCCTTATACCTGCAAGGTAGGCAGGTGCCACTGAGCCAAATCCCCAGCCCAAGGATACTTCTCTAAGAACTAGAAACAAGACAGGAAAATAGAACAAAGTGGTAATACATGCAGAGAACAGCCTGGGCTGCACAGTGAGTTTAAGGTCAGCTTAGACCACTTAGCAAGACTAAGTCTACTTTAAAAGACAAAAACAAACTCCAACCTCCCCCTAAGAAACAAAATAGGTAAATAGCTTCTTTCACTGCACTGTCAATGAAATTTGTAGAAATCCTCTAACAATCCTCATCCCCTCCAGAATCGGTCCTCACCTGGAGCTCTTCAATCTTGGACAGGTAATACTGGCGGAGTCCGCTGCCTGCTTTCCCTTCTTCCAGTTCCATCTGAAGACACAGTGTAGTTATTAAAAGAGGCTACACACTCAAGCAGTAAAGCTACTTCCAGGGCATTTCACCAGAAGGCTAAATACCAGGCAGCTCTCCGTGGTGGAGCTCGGACTGGGGAAGCTTAATATCTGGGTTCTAATCCTCCACTCTTCCTGTGAAACCTCCACTGTCCCATGATTAAAATAAAAAAATACAAACATCGCCTACCTCAAGGCTTTTTAGAGAGACCATGTACACGGGAGCCCTCAGGACTGTGGCAAGTGCCATACAAATCCGAGGTGTGACTACTAGAGACAGAGCCAAAAGGAAAGACAGTCACCCAACCTCTCGCTCCCAAGGCTCTTCTCGCTCCACTTCTACAGGGCTCTGCCCTGACTCACCGCGGGCGGCGCTGACATAGCAAATCCAGGTTTAGCAAGGCCCGGTCTGGATTAGTCCATCTACACTCCCGACCCACCCAACCCTCTGGCCCCGGCCCGTTCCCCACCTAAGGTTACATCCGCTCCCCACCCAGTCAGGGTCTCCGCCCGGCTGTCGCTGCTGCAGCCGCCATACCTGCTCTGGCCCGTCAAGCGCCATCTTTCTTCAATAGAGACCGCCGGCATCCCAGCCGCCTTAGCGCGCAGGCGCAGAAGCAAAGGCTTTGGCCGGCGGCCTGAGCTGAGAGTACTTCCGGGTCAATGGGCGGGGTATGCCAGACTACTATAAATAAAAAGAGCCAGGAGGGGAGAGGCGGATATTCGACATCAGGAGTTTTGGAAGGAAGTGAGGGACTAGATCTCCTAATTAGAAACTAGGTATTTATATCTTGTAATCTTTTTCTCAAGTCAGTCTTTCTCCTTGTAAGGCTCAGGGACAACACATTTATGGCCACATTCAAGATGGAGAAAAACTTGCCCAGGGACGCCGGGGGTGGGGGTGCGAGCGGAAGCGGAAGTACACTTGTCAACATGTGCTCCTCTGAGTGGAGCAAAGTGTGATTTCTGTGGGAAATTGGGAACGGAAGCGATTAGGAAGAGACCTTTTCAACTTGTAGTTTCTCTCCAGATTGAGTGACATTGCCCCATTCTGTCATGGGCAAGAAGGGCAAGGTTGGCAAGAGCCGGCGGGACAAGTTTTATCACTTAGCAAAGGAGACTGGTAAGTCGGGGTTTGCGCTGAGAGCAAACGAGAAAAGGATCTTGCTGGCCTGCGCCTTTACAAATGTTGGGCTCTAGTTTCTGCAGAAGGGGTAGTGAATTGTGAAAGTGGAGAAGTTCCGTTACAAGTGTTGCGGATATCATTATTTTCTTGCTACCCCTGTTCCTCCCAGGTTATCGTTCCCGCTCTGCTTTCAAACTAATCCAGCTCAATCGCCGCTTTCAGTTCCTGCAAAAAGCTCGAGCCTTACTGGACTTGTGTGCTGCGCCAGGAGGATGGTGTGTAACCCTCGCGCAGTTTTCCTGGTGCCAGTTCCGTGGCCCTTCGTGGATTAGAATTGTGTTCTTCCGGGAGGGTCGGATTTTAGGTCTGCTATTCCCAGCGCAGTGCAGTAATTCCAGCCCCAGGTTTCTCTACAGTCCAGAGATTGTCTATTAGAAATAATGGGTGGGCGGTTTTTTTCTTTCTTAATTGCAGAGAAAAGGCTTGGAGTGTGTATATACTATGGCTTTGGCCACTACACTTGGCTAGGCTCTCTGACATCATGGGTCAGAGAGATCACATTGCCAGGAAAGGAGAGAGGGATAGTTGAGGATGTTTTTTTTATTCCTTTCATAGGCTGCAGGTGGCTGCCAAGTTTATGCCTGTGTCCAGTCTTATTGTGGGTGAGTAACTGGTGCTCCCTTGGATGTTTTAAGGAGAATGAAGTAATGGTTGTTGCACATTTCTTTCTTTGCTGTGTGAGCACTCTAACTTGATTTCTCCCAGGGGTGGACCTGGTTCCCATCAAGCCTCTTCCCAATGTGGTGACACTTCAGGAGGACATCACTACGGAACGCTGTAGGCAGGTAATAGCAATTCCACCCTTCCTATCCTTTTATGTACAAGTATCCACAGCTTCCAGATCTCCTAATTGCAATTTTTGCCATGCTTTGGGCAGGTATCTTAGTGCTATCTGTATAACATATGGCATTCCTGTCCACTCTATCCTTATTTAGTCGGGTGAAATCCTTTCCAGTCCTCTATTTCCTTGTAAGCTCCCGCAAAGTGCAGATGTATTAGTTTTGTTTCCTGTTTCATTCACAGTGCCCACCCAATACAGTCTATGGTGGGCAGTTAGTCAAGGACTGGATGGACAGATGGTTGGACTAGGGATTCTGTTCTTACCCATTTTTGTCTTTCTGTTGCCATAATCCCTTTTCCTTCTCTGTAGGCCTTGAGAAAAGAGCTAAAGACTTGGAAAGTGGATGTTGTGCTCAATGATGGGGCCCCCAATGTTGGGGCTAGCTGGGTCCACGATGCCTACTCACAAGGTGCACAGGGAGTATGGGGCTAATGAGGGTGGAGATCGAAGAGGCGTGCCCTTGGATCCTACACATTCTCACTGTCTGTCTTATTCCACAGCCCACCTGACACTGATGGCCTTGCGATTGGCTTGTGATTTTTTGGCCCGTGGTGGCTGCTTCATCACAAAGGTTTTCCGTTCCCGTGACTATCAGCCCCTGCTGTGGATCTTTCAGCAGTTGTTCCGCCGTGTCCAGGCTACCAAGCCCCAAGCCTCTCGCCATGAATCTGCAGAAATCTTTGTAGTCTGCCAGGGTGGGCATCATTTCCTTTTCTTGGCTCAACCTTCTGGCAACCAGAGCATATTTTAAAATATATCTTATCATTTTAGGATTCTTGGCTCCTGACAAGGTTGACTGTAAATTCTTTGATCCCAAGTTTGCCTTCAAGGAGGTTGAAGTTCAGGCTAAGACTGTTACTGAGTTGGTAACTAAGAAGAAGCCAAAGGTGCATTTGGGGAAGCTGGGCCTGGTGGGTCCTTCAGAAGCTTCAGAAGGGACTCAACCATTTTTCTCTCCCTAAGGCCGAAGGCTATGCTGAGGGTGACCTGACTCTTTATCACCGTACCTCAGTCACTGACTTCCTTCGGGCTGCCAACCCTGTTGACTTCCTCTCCAAGGCCAGCGAGGTGAGTTCTTAGACTTCAGGGAGGCATATAAGGGTGCCCCAGAAACAGTCTGAAAATCTCCCTTAACTGCTCTCTCCTTGATGAAGATCTCAATAGATGATGAAGAGTTGGCACAACATCCAGCTACCACTGAGGACATAAGGGCATGCTGTCAGGACATCAGAGTTCTGGGGCGTAAGGAACTTAGGTATGTAGTGGGGTAGGTGAAGGGGCCAGGAACACTGAAGGGGGTAAAAGGCCTCTGGACAAAAGTCATGATGCTGGAACTGTAGAGGTCTGGGATAGAACCTGAACCTTAAGATTTATGTGGGTAGAGCCTGAAGTTTGAAGTGTAGACTTAAGTTGGACATGGTAATGCATGCCTGTAATCTTAGCACTTGGGAGGCGGCCGGGGCAGAAGGATCACTGAGTTGAGGCCACCCTGAGGTACAGAGTTGAAGTTCAGCCTAAAGTACATAGTGCAACCCGGTCTCAAAACATACACATAAACACAAATGTAGACTTCAAATAGAAGAAGGGAGATGGGGGATGGTAAGATCAGTGTTTCTGGGGCAGGTCCCTACTGAACTGGAGAACAAAACTTCGGCGCTACATGGCTAAGAAGCTGAAAGAGCAAGCGAAAGCACTGGATATCAGGTGAGAAGGAACAGAGGGAAGGTGTAACTTCATGTTGGGAGGAGGTATCTAGAAAGTAACCTAGCTCCTTCCTTTGTTGTTAGCCTCAGCTCAGGAGAGGAAGAAGGTGAAGAAGAAGAGTCTACTGCTGAGACCACAAGGCAGCCTTCTAAGGAGGAGGAAGAGGAAGAGCAGCTGAATCAGACACTGGCAGAGATGAAAGCCCAGGAGGTGGCAGAATTAAAGAGGTTAGGGGAGCTGGGGAAAAGCAGTGCATAGCACCTGTGTGTGAAGATGGGAAAAAAGTATGGCAGGCATAAAGAATTATAAGGGCTGGGCAGGTTTTTAAATTCCACAACCCATGCGTTTAGGAAAAAGAAGAAGCTGCTTCGAGAGCAAAGAAAGCAGCGGGAACGCATAGAACTGAAGATGGATCTGCCTGGAGTTTCCATTGCAGATGAGGGGGAGACGGGCATGTTCTCCCTGAGTACCATCCGTGGTCACCAGGTATGGTGGGGTTGGGGATACAGGTTGAGGAGATAAGCTGGTAACTTGGCAAGAGGGAAAGAGGAAAGAAAAGAGCCCTGTGACTAAAAGGACCAAAACATCTGCAATGATGAAATCAAGATCTGAGATTGTGATGTAGATTATTGTAGAACTAGAACATCAGGACGAGGAGCTGAGATTATGTAGATGCAGCCACAGTAGCTGGACTCCCAGCGTGGATGAAGAGTGTGTCCCTGAGTTGAGAACATCATTCTTCACTTTACTGTGACCAGGGTGGCACTTGGAATTAGGTAAATGGTGCTTCTGTCCAGTATTAAAAAGCATGCTTTTCCTAATGAAAGCATTGTCACAAATAGAATTATTTTTTGCAGCTCTTTTGTGGGAATGTCATAATCAGGTCATCTTCGGCAGACAGGAGAGGCAGTGTAGCAGCCATAGAACAGATAGAAGCTCAGGCTTCAGGCCCAGCTGGGTCGCACAGGTTGTGACTCTGAGCTATCACTCATCTCTTTTTAACTTATCTACTGGAGTTTTTGTGACTAATAAAAAGATAGCCATTTGCCATAAGGAAAATGGATTTTGAGGTTCTGACACAGTTGGAGTGGAATGGTTCTATTAGATGGATGTTGTCTGAATTATTTTTCTCAGTGGGATCAAAATGAGTAGATTGTTCTAAGTTGATTATGACTTTTCAAAACGATTTTATTTTTCTTTTAGTGGTAGTAGTCCTGGGAATTGAACCCAGGGTTTCTTGTATGCAAGGTAAGCTTTGTAGAAGAAAAGATAGCGACATCTCCAGCCCCAACAGTGATTTTTAAACCAATGAATGGGATATAACAGTTCTCTCTGTCTAGAATGGGATGTTTTAAATAAGCTAGTTTCTTCCCTAGGTAACATCTGTACAAGGAAATAGCTGTTTACGAGTATAATCACTAATGTTCCTGAGGAGGTGGACACAGCAAATATTTTTTCCTAAATACTCAATTTCTATTTCTCTTACACTTCAGTTGTTAGAGGAAGTAACACAAGGGGACATGAGTGCTGCAGATACACTTTTATCTGACTTGCCAAGGGATGACATCTATGTGTCAGATGCTGAGGACAATGATTCATCTCTGGACAGTGACCTGGATCCAGAAGAGTTGGCAGGGGTTGGGGAACATCAGGGACTGAAAGACCAACTGTGGTAAGGGATTGCTGATGGTTTGTGTATTGCTAGAAATGGATATGGGGAGCAAGGCCTCTGCACTTTTAATCACTGAGCCTTTCCCTACTTTCCCTGGTGTCGACAGTGTGCGACTTGCTCAACTAGAAGATAATGAAGAAGAGGAAGAAGAGAATCCACTGCTGGTACCACTGCAGGAAAAGGCAGTGCTGCAAGAAGAACAAGCCAACTTGTGGTTCTCAAAGGTAAGGATCTGGGGGTGAGACTGTTGAGACACTGGCATTCCCTGGGAAAAGGAAAGCTGAAGATTCTCCTTCAACAGGATGGTTTCAGTTGGATTGAGGATGATGCTGATGAGGCTCTGGAGATCAGTCAGGCTCAGCTGTTGTACAAGAAGCAACAGAAAGAGCAGGATCTTCCACAACCACTGTCACCTTCCAGTCTGAAGACAGAGACAAAGTTTCCCCAGTACCAGAATGAGGCTTCGAATGGAAAAGAGGCTCCCTTAAGGGAGGAAGCTAACACAGACCTTGGAGGGGAAGGAAGTGACAGCTCAGACAGTGAGAGCAGCAGCACTGAGGACGAAGAGAGGTAAGTCCAGCAGATGGAAAAAGAATAAAGAGGAAGCAGTGATTTGAATCATGTTTTCAAGTCGCAGCTCCTGAGGTTGGCTGTAGATAGGGAGTTTTAAAAATATCCGTGACTGATACAACTGCGCTGAGTGGCAGGGATTTTTCTAAGTTCCTAAGCAGGTTTAATAGGAAGCAGGGTTGAGATGGAGTATGGTATAAGTGACACAGAGAAGGTGGACTATTTTTCAGTCCTGTCTTCTTCCACAGTTGGGAACCATCCCGTGGTAAAAAGCGAAGCCGTGGATCTAAGAAAGATGATGACGGGTTTGAGGTAGTACCTATTGAGGACCCAGGTAAGAGTTCTGTCTGTGTAGATGAGAGGACAGGGTTTCAGTGTTGAGAATTATGGACTGACATTTATCGTTTTCTAGGGAAACATCAGATTCTGGACCCTGAAGGCCTTGCTTTAGGTGCTGTCATTGCCTCCTCCAAAAAGGCCAAGAGGGACCTCATAGATAACTCTTTCAACAGGTAAGAGAGCCAAAAACTCAAGGTGCTGCCAATATGTGATTAAATGGATGGTTGTTCTTTTAGGAAGCCTGGGATGATTTGGTTATTTAGATGATTCTTTTCTTAGGAAGCCTGGAATGATTTGATTGGTTATTGGCGTGCTGTCCTCTCTGCCCAGGTATGCCTTTAATGAAGATGAGGGAGAGCTACCAGACTGGTTTGTGCAAGAAGAGAAGCAGCATCGGATACGGCAATTGCCTCTTGACAAAAAAGAAGTGGAGCACTACCGCAAACGCTGGCGGGAAATCAACGCACGTCCCATCAAGAAAGTGGCGGAGGCCAAGGCCAGAAAGAAACGGAGGGTAAATGGTGGGGGCTGCCTGGGGTTAGGTGTGGGTTGGACAGAAATAAGAAAAGTCAACTGATTAAAGTCCCCTCCCAGATGCTAAAGAAGCTAGAACAGACCAAGAAGAAGGCAGAAGCTGTGGTGAACACGGTAGACATCTCAGAACGAGAGAAAGTAGCACAGCTGAGAAGGTAACTGGGGGAAGACACCCACAAAAGGATTAAGAATAGAAGAAAGTAGGCCTCTAACATTTCTTTCTTTTTACAGTCTCTATAAGAAGGCTGGGCTTGGCAAGGAGAAACGCCAAGTCACCTATGTCGTAGCCAAAAAAGGTGTGGGCCGCAAAGTGCGGCGGCCAGCTGGAGTCAGAGGTCATTTCAAGGTGGTGGACTGCAGGATGAAGAAGGATCAGAGAGCACAGAAACGTAAGGAGCAGAAGAAAAAACACAAACGAAAATGAGAAGACTGTTAAACTTAGTAGGTGAGCTGTAGTGCCACAAACCCTGGCCTCCAGTCTTGCCCTTGCTTGTATCACAGTGGTTTAAGATATCAGAGAGGTGGTCTCAAGGGACATCTTCCTGCCTGTAGGATGGTTTTCCATGAAAAGTACTAAGGAGCTGTTTTGGTAGCGCTGTGATAAGAACTTGGTGTGGTGGATGAAAAAATCTTAAGGGAGTGTGGTATTTTGTAACCTATTCCTATGGATATAGGACCTCTTGCATCTCCCCTGTTCTACTCCATTATTGAATAAAACAGCTGTGTTGGATTGTTCTAAATCATAATATATACCAACTATTTTTAGGTGGAATAAGGTAGAAATGACAAACAATCTGTGGGTCCCAGTAGTAAAACATTTACTAGAGAGCAAGCAGAGGAATGCACATCTTAAAGAAACCTTCACAAAGTCACAAAATTTGAAGTTTGTGTATTTCTTTTCCTTTTATAAACAAGATAGAACAAAAATCATCAAAATCATTTCAGCAAAAGACTTCTATTGGGGCAAGTTACAAAAAAACAAACAAACAAAAAAAAACCACAAATAGAAGACACTTTAAAAGCTGTTGTTCCATTTTTTTAATTTTAAATTTAATAATACCTCAGGCCTGAAACAATCCTGGAACCCTTTTCAGAATCATCATATCCCTTCAATTACAGAGGCTCTGAGAATCTCAGAAGCTGGGTCTGGAAGGTTCCCTCTTCTATGTCTAGGGCTGGATACAATCTGGAGAACCTGAGCATCGGACTTGTTAGAATTGGGCATCTCCCTTCCCTCAGATGTCTTAAAGCACCAAACTGCTTTCCAAACATCCTCAACAGCTCAATGGTTTGGTTGTGCAGAAGCCAACTCCTAAAAGGGGACTGCCTGGCCAGAGAGCTAAGAAAAAGAATTTGATTCATAGATGTTTATAAGATGACATTTTAGTAAAAAATATAAGCTACTTATAAACCTAGAGTGAGTTTTGTGCCCTATAAGGCTCCCCCCCCCCCCCCCCCGGAAGTGTCTTCCACTTACCCTCAAGATAACTCACCCAGAGCCAACAGAAGCTTCCCAGCTGTCACTGCTGGGACCAAAGCAGCTTCCCAAGAAAGCATCTGAACAGTCATTCACATGAAGGCATAATGTCTCTGTGCTCCAGCTTTCCACTAAGGGCAGGGGGTCCTTATACCTTGGACCCCAACCCAGCCCTGAGACACCTAGTTACCAAAATCTCTAAAAATAAAATTAAAGAACTGATTTCACACTGTAGCACATACCCTCTAACTGTCCCATCGACTTTTCTTGCGTTTAGGTGGCTCCGGGACAGCAAAACCATCAGCTGTCTTATCTGTCTTGTTGTCCATCTTATCCATCTTGCTGTCCAACTTGGGGTCCATCTTGCTTTCACGATTACAGGCTTCTTTCCTGCTTTCTCCATTCCGACCATCATTTGTACCTCGGCTCTCCCCATGCCGGCCTGCACTTCCTCCATGCCTGTTCTCCCCGTGCCGATGGCCATCAGCATGACGGCTGCTGCTGCTGCTGCTTTCTGGGTAGCGGTACCCTTCTCCATGGCGACCACCATCACTGTGACGTGGGCTATCCCCATGCCGATTGCCACTCTCTCCGTGACTGTGACGGCTGCCACCTCGGTTCTCAGCGTATCTCTCTCTTTTCCCATTGCCTCCCCCAATCCCTTCTCGGCTGTTATTCCCTGAAGCTGTATTGTTGGCTCCCTGGGCACCAACAGAAGGGTATGTCACTGGAGCACTGCTGATATTCCCAGCATTGCCAAAGCCCAGGATGCTCTTGGCAGCACTGGCAATAGGGCTGTCGGGACTGTTATGGCCCTGCTGTGCTGAGTTAGTCGGAACAGAATTCAAGCTTCCTGCACTAGTCCATCCACTTGGGCCAGCAGCAGAACTTCCAGCCTTTTGATTACTTAAACTAGCTGCAACAAAATGACTCTTGTACTGTGACTGAAAGAGAAAGAGACAACAGGAGTAGGTACAATAGCAAGTTCAAGAAACCTGAGTACACATATAAGCTTTGCAAGCCTATAATATAGGAACCAGTTTTGTTATCTTCGCACCATGATTGTGTGGGACCATTCTTATGGTCATTGGTTCTTGTGCTATAAAACTGTACAAAAATTTTTGTAGAGGGGCTGGGGAGTTAGCTCAGTGGTTCTGGCACCTGTCTTGCAAGCACAAGGACCCGGGTTCGATCCCTGGTAACCACATACCATACTGGGTATGGAGACTCACGCCCAGCAGCAACCAGTATCACATACCACAGTGCCAGGCGTGTTCGCTCACGCCTGTAATCCCAGCACTCGGGAGGCAGAGGCAGGAGGATTGCTGTGATATGAGTTGGAGGCTGAGCTCAGGGCCAGCCTGAACCACAAAGCGAGAACCTGTCTCAAAAAAGATTTTTGTAGAAAGATAGACCTTAATGTATCAAAATTTACTGCCTGGAAAAGTAAGATAAAGCAGTCTAACACATTTATGGTCTGCAATCTGTTACTGACAATTCAAAAATTTTTTAAAAATCATGAAAACAATACTTTTTGAAGAGTCTGACTATAATGGGGTAGAGTTGCAACCCAGTAATAGTGCATTTGCCTAGCATGCACAAGGCCATCAGTTTGGTCCCCAGCACAACAAAGAACAATAAAGCTTAACCTGAGCTGACATAAAGCTATTTAGTTTTTATCTAGTCACTTTAGTGTAATATAATTATATTTTGGATTAGAAAATGAATCTGATGTAAGGCACAACTATTGACATTGAGGTGATAATGTATGCAATATGATGACATTATTTAAAAATTCCCAAGCAGAATTTCTGAGTTCTTTTATTAATATAAAACATAAAAAAATTGTGGGGTCAAACTAGAAGCATCAATCTGGATATAGGTAATATGTACTAGTTAATCAAAGGCTAACTAGCTAAGTGGAAGAGAGTTCAAAGTTTATAAGAAAACTGGGTATAATGATGTATATCTGTAGTTCCAGCTCCTCAGGAAGCTAGGTGGGAAGATCACTAGATTTCGTTAGTTTGAGAAAAGCATGGGCAACAGAACAACCCCATCTCAAAATAGAACAAAACAGCAAGTCGGGGGGAAAAATTTCACAGGAGACAGCAGAACTGAACCTGTCTTAGAAAGAGGGCAATTATTTTCAACTATAATAGCTTGTAAGTGGGCAGTAACGTAGGCTGTGGAGCTAGGGAGTGAAAAAGTATAACAGTTCTAGTGCTAGCTGCTAGTACCTTGGTACAGTAAAACAGTCCTAGTGCTAGCTGCTCATAAAATGGACCAGCATGAGGGGGTTTCCCTAGCTCTGTGATTCTTTCTCTAGGAAAGCTACTGTTAAGTTTATAGAGATCCCATTTAATGAACTACCTATTTTTAATGACTGAAGTGTGCTGTTTGGACTTACAACCCATCTTTTTAAAAATACAGTTTTGTACAGGGTAGGTGGTTTAGCTCAGTGGTTCTAGTGCCTGTCTTGCAAGCGCAAGGACCGGGGTTTGATCCTCATAACCGCATACAATACTGGGCGTGGAAACTCACGCCCAGCAGCAACCAGTACCACATACCACAGTGCTGGGCATGGTGGCTCACGCCTGTAATCCCAGCATTTGGGAGGCAGAGGCAGGAGGATTGCTGTGATGTGAGTTGGAGGCTGAGCTCAAGGCCAGCCTGAACTACAAAGCAAGACACTGTCTCAAAAAACCTAAAATACAGTTTTGTATATCTTGTTTATAGGGCCTCAATGTCTTTTTTGGGTATAGTATACCTTGTTTATATTTTTGCTCACTGTACAGTACAGTGTCATACTATAGGTTTTATGTTGTTATATATTACAATACTGCATGTAAGTTTTATCCATCGTACTACAGATTTTATGTTGTTATATATTATAGTACTGCATGCAAATCTTATCCAAATAAAAGCAAATTATCAAGCTGGAGTCTCCTTTATTTCTTTTTGTTCTGAATATTGTGAAGTACATAATCTATACAATTCCTCATCTGGCAACTAATTCAGTTAATAACCTATCACAGGAATGGAACTCAGCTGTAAAACGAGCAATGTCCATATATGAAATCCAAGCAATGAGAAGGGATTAAACCTAACATTAGGTTTGTAAGCCCAGTGACCACCCCAGGAAGACTTATTAATGAAATACTCATTTCAGACCTGGAAAGCTGCTTTCATTGCTGTCAGGCGATCTCCCATAGCTCCTGTGGAGGGCTTGTAAGCCTCATAATTACTCATCACATTGTTGTTATTTCCTCGATCCTAAAAAATAAAACATATTCATGAAGACAGGAAAATAGGTAGAACGCAACTACCAAAGATTGTTTCACTGTACTGAAAATTGTGTACAAAGAACTACAATAGGCTCTGGGTACTTTTTAGAAAGTTGCCCTTTGTGGGAAATGGTGCAGGATATAGAGGCATTTAAACATACCTACGCTCCTCACCAAGCAATTCACCAAGCAATTCTACTCTTGAAAGTACCATCAGATTATATCCACAGTTGAGCATCTATTATTTATACAAGTATTCAATTAAGTAAAAATTATGTTAAACATGGAAAGGCCACCAGTATAGCATATTGTATAACTGATTAGTCTGAATTAAGACCACTAAGGATATCAATCTGCTTTGACACGTACCAGTATGAAACTACAAGTGCCTTAGTTTTATTATCTGTTGTTACACTGAATTAGAGGTGAACTGCTTTAATACTTGGAATGGCCCTGGTATACATGAAATGTTTAGTAATTACTGGCTATCACCATCACCTGCACCATTATTACTGAAATGAGGGAATAGTATTAGTTGAAGATGCCAAGTTAACTATAACGCTACAGAAACTGAAAATTCTCCATGGCTTAGGAATCAACAAGTCAGAAAACAGGCAGGTATACTAGGTACTTCACAGGGTGAGTTGGTAGGACTGCTTAGGCCCATGAGTTTGAGACTAGTCTGACAACACAGGGAGAGATCCTATGTCTCAAAGAACAAAACAGCCAGGTGTGGTGATAAACTACCTGTAATTCCAGATAGAAGGACTATAAATTCAAGCCCAGCCTGGGCAATTAAGGGCTGGGGATGTAGCTCAGTGGTAGAGCACCCATGGGTTCCATCTATACTACAAAACCAAAACAAACACCACAGAAAAATTTTTGGCATGGTGGCATACACCTATAGCCCAGCTACCTACTTGTGAAGGCTGAGGGATAAGGATCACTTCAGTCTGTGAGTTAGAGAACAGCCAGGACAACATAAGAAGACATTCATTGCAAAAAAAAAAAAAAAGAAGAAGAGGAAAAGGAAGAAGAGGAGGGTGAGAAGTGGAGGAGGAAGAGGGAGAAAAGATGAAGATGAAAAAGGATTTAGAAAGAAAACGAAAGGAAGGAGGTAACAGGTGGTTCAGAAAACAATGAGGTGGTACTTTGGTTATTTGGATTGTAAGAAAAATTTCACCTCACTTTTCTCTGATGCATTTCCCTAGACTGTGGCAATCATTCCTGAATTTGGTGACGAGATATAAACGAAAGGTGTTTTTTTTTTTTAAGGTTTTTTGAGATAGGTTCTCGCTTTGTAGTTCAGGCTGGCCCTGAGCTCAGCCTCAAACTCACATCACAGCAATCCTCCTGCCTCTGCCTCCTGAGTAATGGGATTAGAGGCATGAGCCACCACGCCCGGCACTGTGATATGTGATACTAGTTGCTGCTGGGTGTGAGTGTCCACACCCAGTACAGTATGTGGTTACCGGGGATCGAACCTGGGCCCTTTCACTTGCAAGACAGGTGCCAGAACCACTGAGCTAAATACCCGGCCCCCTAAACGAAAGTTTTTATAGTGACGCTTTAGCAACTTTTCCACAGCAGCAGGCTATAGGGTAGAGTAGGGGGAATTATATTAACAGACTCCTGGGTCCCTCCTCTTAAGTTTTTGACTAAGCAAGTTTGAGGTGGGGGGATGCCTATGAATATCTAAGAATAACAACTTTTAGTACATAACAAATCTACACTGATTTCCTAAGCAAGCTCTAGTCAGTCAAGTATACATATATGCTTCTCTAGTAGTACTCAAATCAGACTGGATACACACTCAGTGCTAAACAGGTTTTTTAACTTTCTGTCACTATCATAGGTAGATCAGAATAGCCCTTGGGCAGGAGATTTAGCTCAGTGGTTCTGGTGCCTGCCTAGCAAGCGCAAGGTCCTGAGTTTGATCACAGGTAACAATGCTGGCAGCAGTGACTCATGCCGATCAGCACTCAGTACTACACACCACAATGCTGGGCATGATGGCTCATGCCTATAATCCAGCACTTGGGAGGCAGAGGCAGGAGGATTGTTGTATGTTTGAGGCTGAGTTCAGGACCAGCCTGAACTACAAAATGAGACCCTGCCTCAAAAAAAAAGCCCTACCTTCACTTAAGACATGGGAATAACCTCAAGAGAAGTGGTATAGTCTGAACTCACCGTGTTCTCAGAGCCTAGGCCAGGCCGCTCCCGATAGCCCAGACCTCCTCCACCGATATTAAGCTTTTTGCCTTTCCCTCCTTTGAAGCGTGATTTCCGAAACCAGGCATTCTGCAATGAACAAAATTTAAGGTTAGGCCAGGAAGAGGAGAGACAACCAAAGAAAAAGGACAAGTAAAAGAGGAAATTAACTGGGAAGGAAGAACATTTTGTTTCTTTTTTTTTTTTTTTTAAAAGGTTTTTTTTTTGAGACACGGTCTCGCTTTGTGGTTCAGGCTGGCCCTGAGCTCAGCCTCAAACTCATATAACAGCAATCCTCCTGCCTCTGCCTCTCCAGTGCTGGGATTATAGGCGTGAGCCACCACGCCCGGCACTGTGGTATGTGGGACTGGTTGCTGCTGGGGTGAGTCTCCACACCCAGTATTGTTATGTGGTTACTGGGGATCGAACCTGGGCCCTTTCACTTGCAAGACAGGCACCGGAACCACTGAGCTATATCCCTGGCCCAAGAACATTTTGTTTCATCTTTAGCTAAGGCATTTATTTACAACAAGGGAGCAACTGTTCACTGGAAACACAGACTGATTTCTAAATTTTGGTAGTTTAACCCACCAAATTTGTGAAGAGGCTTGAAAGATTCTTAGCTAAGGCTTCCCTTACTGCTCCTTCCAACTGAGCCTGCCTCCTAGAAGGAATAACGATAAGCTTCAAAAGCAAGAGTGGTAGTTGGGTGTGGTGGTATATTCCTGTAATCCCAGCACTCTGTTAGGTAAAGAGAGGTTGATCACAAATTCAAACTCAACCTGGACAAATAACACAACACACACACACACATAACATACAACACATAACACACACACACACTACACAACACACACACACATGCATTCTGGCCACTTTTAGCCTCCAAAAGAAAATTCATTACTTTTAATTTCTTTTGAGACAGGGTCTCATTTTGTAGTCCAGGCCGGCCCTATACTCACTATGTAACCTAGGCCCAGGTTCAAATTCACAGCAATCCTCCTGTCTCTGCCTCCCAAGTGCTGGGATTACAAATGTGAGCCATCACACCCAGCTACTTTTAATTTCTTACAAAACAATTTATACATACTATTGGACATAAACATTTACAGAACTTGAGGTTTCAGAAGTAAAGGAAAAAAACTAGGTGAAGCCAGACTTATCAGAAATGACTCTAGGGACAAAATCCCATGATGGACTGGTACAAAACTGAAAATTTTATTTACTTGCAGAGCCTAAAAGTTTTCACGAACTTGACCACTGTCAGAATACTGCTCACCAGACTGATTCACATTCTCTTAATGCATACATCTTGCCAGGTGTAGTGGCACATACTTGCATTCCTGGCACTTGAAAGGCTGAGGCAGAAAGATCAAAGGCCAGCCTGAACCACACAGTAAGTTATGGGCAACCTGAACTACACAGCAAGACTTAATCACCAAACAAAACACAAAACAATGCAAATATCTTTGAGAGTTTGAAGTAATTATCACATACTACTACTAAAGTGTTTTACAGGCTTGGGAAAAGTGCTGAGCATTCAGAACTTGAAGCACTAAAGGAGATGTTAGAAACTGCCAAAGACAAAACATCCTGTTTAAAACTTCAGTTTAGCATTGGCCCTCCCTACCAAGGAAAGGGGAGATAACATTATTTCTCTTGCACTACAGTACTTAATTTCAACAGTAAGAAACAAAGGTAGTCTCACACTACAATGGTATTACCTATAAGGTAACAGCCATGTGAGCCGGCCTATGAATTGGACAAACATTTAATAGTTCTTACTGTCAAATCTTGTTCCGAATTCATTTGTAACTTGGGGATTGTATGTATAAACACAACTCAAGGTGTGATTTAACAAAATTAGTTCTGGACTCTGCTACACCTGGGAAGACGAAAATCAGTATGTGTCAAAAGTCTAAGATACTCAAGCAGCGCTACACAACTGCTTTTTTCAAGATACCACACATGGGGCCGGGGATTTAGCTCAGTGGTTCCGGCGCCTGTCTAGCAAGCGCAAGGACCTGGGTTCGATCCCCAGTCACCATATACAATCCTAGGTGTGGAGACTCACGTCCAGCAGCAATCAGTACCACATACCACAGTGCCAGGCATGGTGGCTCACGCCTGTAATCCCAACACTCGGGAGGCAGAGGCAGGAGGATTGCTGTGATGTAAGCTGGAGGCTGAGCTCAGGGCCAGCCTGAACCACAAAGTGAGACCCTGTCTCAAATAAAAAGATATCACATGTCTAGAATCTCAAAAAACTGCTATGGAGAAGAGCAGGAGAATATCAGGTATTTTTTGAGATGACATTTATTCCTAGGTATACGATGAAGTAGGTAGAGGGAAACCACAAGGACAAATCAGCACAAACCACGCAACTTTTAAAAAGGTTTTTGGTTTGTTTTTGTAGTACTGGAGTTCGAACTCGAGACCTTGCACTTGCCAGACAGGCACAACACCAGAGCTACATCCTGAGCCCTTATAAGAACTTTTAAAAAAATATTATTGAGGCTGGGGATTTAGCTCAGTGGTTCTGCCTTGCCAGGTCACGGTCCAGAGTTTGATCCCTGGTACCAAAAAAACAATAAATAAAACAAACAAACAAAAAAGATATTAGCGAGGGCTGGGTATATAGCTCAATACTGCTGTGCCTGCCTGGTCTTTTGGACCTGGAATATATTTAAAAAATTAAACTAGGATGAAATGTATCACCGGCCTCAAATGTACAAGTCTCCTGAATTGGATCTTTAATACTAATAACATAAAATAATTAAAATAGATAATTATTGAAAGGATAAAACAAACATATAGATGAAGATAAGAACAACCTGTACCCTGTCTACCTGGTCTTTTCTCAAATTTCTGTTACCCTACTTGCTAAAATTTCTTTCTCTTTTTTGCTTTGTTTCTGAGACAAGATCTTGCTGTGTAGTTCGGTCTGCCCTTGAACTCATTATATAGCCCACGCTGGCCTTAAACTCATGCCAATCCTCCTGCCTCTGCCTTCTAAGTGCTGGGCCTAGGGTGTGTGCCAACACACCCAGCTGTTGAAATTTCTTGGCTGTTATGACCTCAGGCAACCCAAAGTGTGGCCAGCCCCTCACCTGCATTGCAAGATCTAGGAGTTCTTTGGAAACATGTTGGTTGGCTCCTTCCAAGTTCCGGACAAGGTCACCAGCAAAGTTGCTGTCTTTGGGAGTCAGTAAGGTATAGGCCACACCCTTCTCACCAGCTCTTCCAGTGCGGCCAATCCTATGAGTATGAGTATCAATGTCTCGGGCTACATCATAGTTAATGACAGTCTTAATTGAAGGAATGTCCAGACCACGAGCTGGAAAAAAAAGAAAAAAACAATTTTTTTCATTCTTCATCTAGAGTCAAAAGATCAAAGTAACTAGAAATGCCTGAGCTCTAAGATCTCACATCTCCTTTATCTGAGTACACAGATTTAAAGAGCTACATTTAAGTTACCCAGTGTCATTATGATAGATTCTACAATCTGGGGCTGTCCACGGGGTAAGGGACTTTCTATTATTAATCTTGCCAGGCCCCTTCTTTTGGACCTGGAATTATTACAAATTTAAACTAGGATGAAATGTATCATTGGCCTCAAATGTACAATTCTCCTGTTTCAGCTGGGACTATACACATGTGCCACTATGCCTTAAACCTGAGAAGTTTTCTCCTTTCTATAAAAATACCACTTTTAAGGGCAGCTGTTAGAACTTAGCAGAACAAGCCATGCGTTGTGGCATGCACCTATAATCCCAATACTTGGTATGCTGAGACAGGATGATTGTGGATATCAGCCCCTCCTGGGTAACATAGTTCTAAGTGACCCTGGACTACATAGTGAAACATATCTTAAAAAAAACAAAAACATCCTGTGAAACAAATACACCCCAAATTTTCCTGGTCTTAAGTATTACTCCAATTACTTACCTATTTGCATTGATCATGAGATAAAAACAACATAAATGTGTATATTCAGATATACAGAAAGGGGACCCTCCCCACCTCGCCATCTTCTAGCTGCAGTGATCCTTTGATCAAAAAAAACAAACACTAAGTGAAAAGTGGTATTCAGAGCTCTCGGTTGTGTTTATTGTGCCAAAATGCTGCTTCAAAAATTGGGAGGCAGCAGGCCAACATTTCAGTCAGCTTGCTCACATGTTACAGGTGTTTTTTGTTTTTGAGACAGGGTTTCACTTTGTAGTTCAGGATGACCCTGAACTCACTATGTAGCCCAGGTCAGCCTCTAACTCACAGCAATCCTCCTGCCTCTGCCTCCTGAGTGCTGGGATTGTGAGCCACCACGCCCAGCCAGATGTTATAGGTCTTATAACAGAGCAAGATAGTACACTTAGAGCAGAGACTAAAGTTACTATGAAATTTATACTCTACCAGCAACATCAGTGGCCACCAGGACTGGGATGTCTTTTTTCTTAAAGTCTGAAATGACCTTGTTTCTCTCACTCTGGTCCATGTCCCCATGGAGCAGCCCAAGATTATGACCCTCTTGCTTGAGGTTATTGGCTAGCTCTTCAGCATTGGCTTTTTTAGTAACAAACAGGAGAACACTCCCTGAAGAAGTAAACTCCACCAGACGCCGGGTAAGCCAGTTCCATTTACTAGGCCCAGAGTGGAGAATCTCCACAATCTGTGTCACATCTTCATTTGCCTGGGAAGAAAGACATAAAAGTGACTGGTGACATCGGTACTACAGAGCATCTGAAGAACCTATTATATTATAATTATTATATTTTCTTTTTTTTTTTTTTAGATTTTTTGAGACAGGGTCTCGCTTTGTGGTTCAGGCTGGCCCTGAGCTCAGCCTCAAACTCACATCACAGCAATCCTCCTGCCTCTGCCTCCCAAGTGCTGGGATTACAGGCGTGAGCCACCACGCCCGGCACTGTGGTATGTGGTACTGGTTGCTGCTGGGCGTGAGTCTCCACGCCCAGTATGGTATGTGGTGACTGGGGATCAAACCCGGGTCCTTGCGCTTGGAAGACAGGCGCCGGAACCACTGAGCTAACTCCCCGGCCCCATAATTATTATATTTTCGATATGCATCTGCAAGAAACTTGAATAGTTGCTATTCCCTTTGGTCTTTTATTCCACATATCAAGTATAGCTGAAAAATTACCTGTCCTCTCAATTTACTTCACTATCTTAGACATACACGTATGTATATACAGAGTCTGCCTCCCCCAAATATGCACACATTTCAGGAAAAGAAAAAGTTATACTTTAATATACACATTGACTCTCATTAAACTGACTGTTTATCCACATGTACGTTAGGATTTTCATGATGTCTCAATACATTTACTATTAAAATATTTCCACAAGTTTTTCCTTTCCTGAAGTTATTTTTTTTTTGGACAGACTTTACACGTATTTATGTATCAATTTGAATGCCCCAAAGCACACAAATGCCATACTTTAAGAAATGGACCATGTCAAAACAATATCTATTCAAAAACTTTTTTTTTAAACAATAAACATGGAAGGGCTAGATAGTTAGCTCAGTGGCACAGTGCTTTGTTTGGCAAATATGAGGTCCTAAGCTTGATTCCCAGCGCGCGCGCGCACACACACACGCACACACACACACACACACACACACACACACACACACACACGAAAGAATATGAGAGAGAGAGAGAGAGAGAGAGAGAAGGAAGAAAAAAGGACAGAAAAAGAGAAAGAAAGAAAAAAAAAGAGAGAAAGAAGTAAAAAGAAAGCGAAAGGAGGAAGGAAGACAAGGGAAAAAAGAAAAGAAAGAAAGAGAGAGAAAGAGAACAGAAAGACAGACAAGGAAAGTAATAACTAAGGCTAACAATAATGAGTTACAAGGCAGGCATAGTGCCACACACCTATTATATTAACATTCTGGGAGGCCAAAGAAAAAGGATTACAAGTCTGAACCTAACCTGGACAACTTTAGTGAGAAACTCTATCCCAAAATAAGTAACAAAGAGCTGCTGAGTGTAGCTCGGTATAATGCCCTGGCTTTAATAGCCAATATTTTTTTTTTTTTGGTGGGGAGAGTTAAGTTTCAAAAACAGACACAGAAAACTTTGTTTTCAACATAAAGATATAGAAAGTGTTTGAGGAAATGGATATGCCAATTACCATAATCTGGCTATCACATACGGTGTACATACAGTGAAATGTCATGCTATACCCCATAGATTACATGTACAGCTATGTCTCATGTTATTAAAAAGTCTTTTCTAAAAATGTCAAAGTAATACATGGCAGGGCCAGGGATATAGCTCAGTGGTTCCGGCGCCTGTCTTGCAAGTGCAAGGACCCGGGTTCAATCCCCGGTAACCACATAACAATACTGGGTGTGAAGACTCATCCCAGCAGCAATTAGTACCACATACCACATACCACAGTGCCGGG
>PVIR01015453.1:0-38283 GCA_004026965.1 Petromus typicus
CATCTTCAGAGACTCTTCACTTCTCAGTAAAAGTGTCTGGATAGAAAACTGGCTATAAGTTTATTAGAAATCTTTTGAAATCCTTCTAGTGAAATTAAAGTATAGGTGTAAACTATAAATCACTATGTAAATAGTTGTCTTTTATATTGGTTATCAAAACCTGTAGATACTCATGTTCAGTTTATAAAATGGTATGATATTTTCATATATTTTGTATGTCTTCCTATATAATTAAAATCATTTCCAGATTATTTATGATACTAATTCATTATAAATATGATACAGTTATACATTATTATTTAGGGGATAATAACAAGTCTGTTCATATTTAATAAAGTACAACTTTTTCTGAAGTATTTTTAAATCTGCACTTGGTTGAATCTAGGAATATGGAAGCGGTACTTATCCTAGTTGAAAAAAAGGATCTTAACCTTAGCCAGTGGGACCTTTAGTGTTAAACCACATAATTGGGGGGCCAGTGTTGACCAGTTGCCAATAGAATTCCTCTTTCACAAATTAACCCTTGTGGTTTTCACTACTCTATGAGTGACTGGGAGAGCACGTGTCATATGATGCTTCTGGTCATCAACACAGATTTGACTCTAGTCTGCCACCCCGTAGGCACATCTCAGTGTAATTTGTTAATCTCTACTCTTTTGTTGTTGGTACTGTTCCCTGCTGCTGGAGCTAACTTCTTGTGGCCAAAAGAGGACAATTGTAATAATCTAGAAGGAAGAATTAGGGATAAATCAGTGAGTAAAATGTGGAATTGTGTGCACTTAATTTCATAATGAAGTTGAGTCTACTTGGTAATATATATGGTAATGTGAGTATAAATTATTTCATACTTCTTAAATTATCAAATATCTGTAAGTCAAAAATTATACTTAGGGCCGGGGAGTTAGCTCAGTGGTTCCGGCGCCTGTCTCGCAAGCGCAAGGACCCGGGTTCGATTCCCGGGTAACCACATAACAATACTGGGTGTGGAGACCCACACCCAGCAGCAACAAGTACCACATACCACAGTGCCGGGCGTGGTGGCTCACGCCTGTAATCCCAGCACTCGGGAGGCAGAGGCAGGAGGATTGTGATGTGAGTTTGAGGCTGAGCTCAGGGCCAGCCTGAACCACAAAGCGAGACCCTGTCTCCAAAAACCTTAAAAAAAAAAAAAAATTATACTTAATTGTTTCATGTGCCATAACAGTCTCAAATTTAGTGGTATTCTCAAATCCTCACACTATCAAAGATTTATTGTACTTGAAATTTTTACATAGGTATCCGTTTGTGGGTGAAATTTGTGAATAGGTATCCATTTGTGTTGAAATTTATGAATTCAATAGGACCAAGTGAAAAAAAAGTAGGGATAAGTGATACAGTCTCAGTTTCTTCTTCTGTACTTGTCTCTCTTTTTATATATACCTTCTGAATTAAACTTACATAATTTTAGTCTTTTATAAAGACTTGTCTTTTCATTGGGTACAGGAAAAGTTCTGGCTTTTCTTTTACTGTGACAGACATCCTTCTTATACTTCTTCACACTCAGTTCTTCATGACCCAGATCTCTATTTTACATTTTTCCCTCTACTGTTCTTGAAGTGGGTTGTTTTGTTTTGTTCCAGGGATTGAACTTGGGACCTTGGACTTGCAAGACAGGCACCAGAACTATTGAGCTAAGACTGTGACTTCAGTACTTAAAGTGTTGACAATCCTCTAAGAATGAACAAGGATTTTACTGATCCTAAACTATTTCTTTTGCTGTCTGTGTACTTGATGAACTATTAAAAGCAAGAGAGAAGAAAACTAGATATTTGTCTCCTGCCATTTAAAAATTCAAGTAAGGGTTTTTAGGGAAAGATAGTTTGGCGTTGCAGAATGTGCTGAGATTTAGCAAATGAAGTGCAATTTAGACCTATTTCTGCCATTAACTGGTATATGAGCTTGGCCAGATCACGTGACCTTAGTGTTCAGTTGATACTCTGATGTAAAAACAGGAGATGGGAATAAAGCCATGTGCTGTCAAACTTGCTCCCCCCTTTATTCCCTCCTTCTTTGACTTTGGCATATTTGAAAGATGTGATACCTTTTTATCACTTTACAATAAATTCCTATGACTTTGATTCTCCAAGAGAACTGGAATGGAATAATGCACTAGCTGGGATGAAGGAACAGGAACAAAATGAAGGACGACCTGAGGATTTGAAGTGATCTCCTAAGTACTGTATTTTTATTTACATTAGTAAGAAGCAAAAACTTGTGTACATATGTAGGTAACAGTTATAAAAAGCTGTTCATGGGCCTGTCTTGGCACTTAGTGCCACCAAAAAAAGCGACTACTGTCGCCATCTGTTGGTAGGAAGCGGTGTACTTTTCATTGGTTGTGCAGCTTTCTTAGTTCCTATGAAATTTTGCAAGTTGTGGAGTTTCTTTATAATTTAGGAGAATTTAGTTTCCCCTCATACTTTTTGTTTTGAAGTAATTTCAAACTAATACTGTACTAATGTTGTGAGAACAGTGCATTAGGGTTTACAGCAGAAACCACCATCAGTTATATGTGTACATATTTTATTTGTTTATATAATAAAGTAAATATTTTGCTTATATAATAATGTAGATATTTTAATATATAATTTTTAGATACCAGAGATTTTATATTTTTATGTACATATGTATATTTGAAATTGACTCATTATTACAGAGGCTGAGAAAGTCCCAAGATACACAGTCAGCAATCTGGAAACCTAGGAGAACTGATGAGTAACTCAACTTCCCTGAAATCCTTCTGTCTCTTCTCTCACTATTTGTGGGATCATAATGACATACTTCTTCCAAATGTTGAAATATTTGATTCATTTGGGCTATTTTCATGCTTTTAATTGCTAATTATTATATGAGTATATTGGCTTTTTAAAATTTCAAGCACACACCATTATGAGTTAAGTAGACTTTTTCAAAGTCTTTTTAAACTTACACTCTTTTTAAACTTATTTAAATGCATATACAGTCACCAAAATCAGCATATAAAACAAATGTTTGGAATATGGCTTATCTTTTTACTTGAGCTTCCTTTCTATTATCTGAATTTCTTATTAACCTCCATTCATATTTTGGGCCAGTGGTTTAAGAGATCTCAAAAATTATTTAGCAGATTACTTTTATTAAATTTTCTATACAGGAAATTAAAAAATAATATATTGTGTTTTATAGATTTTGATATGAAGTCTTAATTTTGAAAGTCTTTCTCTAGGTCCCTCAGTTCCATGCCTTCTGTCTAGATGTGGGCTGGTTTACAAATAGTATCACAAAATCGTATCTGTGTAGAATCTTTTTTACTTAGTTAAGATTAAATAATTTTAATTTCAAAGTACCTACTTTCAAACTTTTTTTTACACTTTGAAAAAAAAATTTTTAAAGAAAGTGAGGCACTCTTACTTTGCAGTGCTAGAGACTGAACCCAGGGCTGCAGGCGTGCTAAGCAAGTGCTCTACCACTGATGAGGCTCCCTGGCTCCCCCACATACATTTTAAATGTGCCTGTTTTGCTCGTTGTGTGTAATGTTAAGCATTGTAATTAAGGAGGGGTGTCAAAACGGTCTAATAAATGAAGTAAGGTTTTTTTTTTTACCATCTTTATCTTCTAATTTACAATGTTTGTTTTGAAAATTATCTTTTTTGTACATCTTTAATATAGGCCTAAAATACTTAGAAGTAAATATGTATATGAAAAATATAAATAGATGTTTTAACTTAATAATTTGGTAAGTGATTTAGTAACGTTTGGTGGGAAATGATTTAGACAGTTACTTTTGCATGTATATATGTACACTAATTCACACCAATTTAAACAGTACTAAAGTTTTTTGTTTTGTTTCTTGCAACTGAGGTGGTGTGTGAAGTTGCTCAGCCTGTCATTACGGTTGGCTTACAGTGATAGCAGCTTTTCCAGAACTCATCTTTCTTATTCCTTTTAGTTTTAGGATGTGTTTTTACTCCTATGAGTTGCAATTTTCTGATGAAGTGTACTTAGAATATTTTTTTAGCTAAGGATTAGTGGTCTTTATTTTAAAGTAAGGATAATTTTATGTGATGTACTTTTGAATAAGTTAACAAAATAATGTATCATTTGTGGCTAATCTGTTTAGCATTCCTAGTCAGAATATCTGAAATGCTTCAAAATCTTTTAAATTGCCCTACCTGTAAAGTCTATACAAATATTCTAAAATTTGAGAAGTGGAAACCTGAACCACTTCTGGTTCCAAGCATTTCAGATAAAAGATCTTCAGTGTTTTTTACGGTTGCTACACCTGTAGGAGTAGGTAGCTAGATACTGAACAGAGAACTCTGTGGCCTTGGCTGTGAGCGCCATCACCTTTAGGTTGATGGCTGAACTTGGGGCACTTATCATGGTGACCTGGATGCGGAGCAAGGACAACACCAGGGCTGGTGCTTCGGCACTTGTCCTTGCCTATGGCCATGTCCGCCATCTCACTCTCACAAGACCTGGTGGCTAGCGGGGACAAACTTTTTATTGTGTTGCTTGAAATCGTGACTCTAACATCAAGGAACTAAAAGATCATTAATAGAAACAACAAGCAGTGAAAATACAAGGATAGAAGTCCAACAAGAGCCAAGAGAAGCCCAAAGGCAGGAAGACTATAGAACTCCTTGGGACACATTGAATGGGGAACCCATTTTCAACCCCAAATGTACACCACAAGCAGCTCCTATAAAGTGTATCTTGATATCTTGAGCCCTGTATGGTTGACAAAGATAACTTCACATGGTGACTTTAAGAGGTATCTGCAATTTCATTAAACTTTTTTTTTTTTTGGTACCAGGAGTTGAACTTGAGACCTTGTGAGGCAGGTACAGGAACCACTGGCTAAATTCTCGGCCCCCCAAATACTTTGTTACTCGTCAACATTCTGATGGCTATAATTTCTGAAAAAGTATTTTACTAGGGGATTTGGGACTAATCTTTAATTTCCTTAGATTGAAAAATACAGAAGGCAACCTAGTTTTAGCTATCATGCTGAAAGTGAATGACTTAATTCTGTGACATAGGCCATTCACATTTGAGCCTGTAACGAATATCCTATAAAATGTACCTTCAATTTTTGTTTGTTTATTTATTTTTTATTTGGAGTACCAAGGATCAGACTCAGAACCTTATCCTTGTACTTGCAGTGTAGGCACAGTACCACTTGAGCTAAATCCCCAACCCTTGTACTTTCAATTTTTGTTTAAAAATAAATGTTAAAGGAAAACTAACTCTGTAGTAACTTTAAAATAATGGGATTGCAAATGTGGTGTGTTAGTTTTACCCAATTGTGTTTTTTCTCTTCAAATTTTATAAGAATATTATGAAAAGATAGTTTGTTATGGAGCCTGGTGCTGCCACTTTACCTTTTCTTTTTACATTTGAATATTTTTTATTAATTAAAAAATGTTTTGCAGTACTGGGGATGGAACACAGCAGGACCTCTGCACTAAATAACATCCCTAGCCCCCTTTTTATGTTCTGAGACAGCATCTCACCGAGGTACCCAGGCTCTACTCACATTTGTGATGCTTCCCTTCTCAGCCTCCCAGAGTGCTGCGATTACAGGCACAGGACACCCTGCTCCCATGCCCAACTACATTTTTTTTGTTTTTGTTTTTGTTTTTGTTTGTTTTTTTGTTTTTTTGAGACAGGGTCTCGCTTTGTGGTTCAGGCTGGCCCTGAGCTCAGCGTCAAACTCACATCACAGCAATCCTCCTGCCTCTGTCTCCCAAGTGCTGGGATGACAGGCGTGAGCCACCACGCCCGGCACTGTGGTATATGGTGCTAATTGCTGCTGGGTGTGAGTCTCCATGCCCAGTATTGTATATGGTTACTGGGGAATCGAACACGGGTTCTTGCGCTTGCAAGACAGGCACCGGAACCACTGAGCTAACTCCCCGACCCCCAACTACATTTTGTAAGATGGAGTCTTGCTGTGTTGCTCAGGTTGGCTTTGAATTCCTAGGTTTAAATGATCCTTCTACCTCAGCCTCCCAAGTAGCTGGGACAAAGGTGCAAATCACAATGCCTGGAAACTAACTAGCCTGCTTGCTTGCTTGCTTTCTCCCTCCTTCCTGCTGGCTTGCTCTGACACACTGTTACTCCTTCTCCCTCCCTCCCTCCCTCTGTCTCTCTCTCTCTCTCTCCTTCTGTGAGAGAATAATGCTGGGATATCTAACCTAGGGCCTTGCATATGGTGGATAAACACTCTACTGCTGAGTTTACATCCCTCTCCTAATTTGTTTTCCCTCTTTTGGTGGTACTGGAGACTGAACCCAGAGCCTTGGTGAGAAGGTGAACTACATTTCTAGTTTTTGTATTTTTTATTTTGATACAGGGTCTGGATAAAGCACTCTAGTGCACAGGCTGGCCTCATAGTTTGCCTCCTTCTTGATCTGGCCTCACAGAATGCTGGGATTACTTAGGTATTTTGAGGCCTACCTATCCAGAGTTTTGATAAGATGAATTTCCAGGCCAGAAGTGTATGTCAATTCTATATTGTTGAAATATTTCCAAAGAAAAGTCACCTAATAATTGCATTTTATTACCAAATTTTTTATAGTAAGCAGTTGTTTCTCTTAGGTTTTAAAAACTAGTCTTTAGCATAATAATGATAGTGAATTATTTTGAAAAAGAATATGCTACGGGTTTTGTGAAATGAGTTAAGACAGTGTTGCTTGACTTTAATCCTTTATTGACTTATTTTAAAATAATTGATTTCCTTCTGGGGAATACCATTGAGAAGATGGACAGATAGGAGGCTGTGTGTACCTACAGTTCTGTGACTTGAGATGTTCTTATACATTATAAGCCTCTTATACTTTAACATGTTAAATGCTCTTATAGTACATTTATTAGTAGTTATAAGGAATGGGTTTTTTTTTTTGGTTTTGTTTTTGCTTTGCTTTTTTTTGGTTTGCTTTTTTAAGACATTCTGACCTTGTAGTTCAGGCTGGCCTACAACTCATTATGTTAAACCCAGGTTGGCCTCAAACTTGTGACAGTCCTCCAATCTCAGCCTCCTAAGGCTAGGATTACAGATATGCACCACCACATTGGCTAGGAATGTGTCCTTTAAGAATGTGTTTTGATTTGTTTATATAAAGTGGATTTTTTTTTTTTTTTGAGATAAGGTCTCACTTTGTAGTTCAGACTGGCCCCAAACTCACTATGTAGCCCAGGCTAGCCTCAGACTCAGAGCAATCCTCCTGCCTCTGCCTCCCGCGTGTTGGGATTACAGATGTGAGCGCAGCATTGTGGTATGTGGTAACCAGAGATTGAACTAGGGATCTTGCGCTTGCCACTGAGCTAAATCCCAGGCCAAAAATGAATTTTACTTTTCTGTTTTTTTTTTTTTTGAGTCAGGGTTTCGCTTTGTAGCTCCAGCTGGCCCTGAGCTCATTATGTAGCCCAGGCAAGCCTTGAACTCATAGCAGTCCTCCTGCTTCTGCCTCCCAAGTGCTGGGATTACAGGCGTGAGCCACCACGCCCGGCCCAAAATGGATTTTAATATGACTTGTTTTTGTGGAATATTTGAATGACTGTTTAAAAGCAGGCAACAGATTTTTGATTCTTTGATTATAGTTTATAAAAGTATTGCTATTCCTAACTTGAATTGCCTTTTCAGTAAATAATAGTAATAACATTTATATATTTAAAAATGTAGAATAGGTTGAAAATAAAATCCCTTTCATAATTAAAATTTTAAAAAATCTTTTTCTTAGCACTAGGGGGCACTCTTGATTTATGAATTCATGCCATACCTAATCTCTGCATAAAATATGAAATGAAATTATTTGAAAACATTTGACTGCAAACTGACTTATATTGTCAAAATCAGAATTATCACCTAGCACTTATGAGGCCGAGGCAGCAGTATCTTTGTGATTTTGATGCCAGCCTCAGCTACAAACTGAGTTCAGGGCTAGCGTGTGCTGCGCAGTGATACCCTGTCTGAAAACAAACAAAAAATCAGAACAATCAGGCTGGTTTTGTACAACAGTATAAATACAGTTTCATCTTTAATAGTCATGTCATAAAGATAATGAAGCTAATAGTATGAGATAATGTACATACATACATTTCTTTTTCAGTACCAGTGTATCTGTGCTTTATTCATTTTCACATCAGTTTTCTAAATGGGTTTTAGTTGAGAGGAGATTAATGGTATGCTGCCTTTTATTATGACTTTTAAAAATTAAAAATATTCCCCACATTTTGATCATGTCTCTTACTTCATCACACTTTCATGGAAGGGAGAATATTTACATGAAGTTTCAGTCTTTCCCTATCTTGCCATAAGTACTGAAAAAAGGAAACCTCCTCTCTTAATATGACAGACAGGAAGACTTTAAGGTTCCTTTTCAGCTTTAAAATTTCTATGTTTTTCATAAATGATGCTTCTATATATTAGGTATTTTTCATTATACTAACTTTAAAAACTGAGTTTGAGGTGTCAGTTCCTTTCGTGGTCAAGTTTCTTTCCTTTGTAGAAGCAAAGTTGGACAGTAATTTAAAAGTAGACAGGGATAACACGAAGTACCTCTTATCAGGGCTGTGGTGGGAGAAGTGAGTTAATACAAAAGCATCTCAAACAGTGTATTGGTACATGGTAAGAGAACTGTTAGGGGTTTGTGGTGAAGAGGTAGATTTTGCTCCTGTCCACTTAATCCTACTAAAGTTTAAATTCAATGGCATCTTTTCTAAAGGAGAAAAGTCAAAAACTTTGGAAATATAGTTGTAGGAAACATGTTGACAAGTATCAGTAAAATCCTAATTAGAAATGTAATGGGTGAGGATGCCCCTACTCTGTTAACTAGATGGAACACAGTACACTCCAGGCTTTTAAATGCTTTAAAACTATTTCTTGGGGCCGTGGATTTAGCTCAGTGGTTGCAGTGCCTGCCTTGCATGTGCAAGGTTCCTAGTTCAGTCCCCGGTCACCACATAGAACAATGCTGGGCATGGTAACTCACTTGTACCAGCTATCAGTACTATATTCCACAGTGCCGGGAGTGGCTCACACCTGTAGTCCCAGCACTCAGGAGGCAGAGGCAGGAGGATTGCTGTGAGATTGAGGCTGAACTCAGGGCCAGCCGGAACTACAAAGTGAGACCCTGTTTTAAAAAAAATATATTATTTCTTATGTTACTAGCTTTCAGTCCTCTCTTTATTTTCATTTCTTCAGATTAGCCTAAGCATCTGCTAAAAGCAGAACAATGCTAGAAGTTTAAGGTATGAAATATATTTGAAGTAATGGGATTTCAAAACCCAAGCCTCAAACTCAGTTTTTAAAGTTAGTGTAATGAAAAATACCTAATATATAGAAGCATCATTTATAAAAAACATAGAAATTTTAAAGCTGAAAAGGAACCTTAAAGTCTTCCTGTCTGACATATTAAGAGAAGAGGTTTCCTTTTTTCAGTACGTGTGGCAAGTTAAGGAAAGACTGAAACTTCATGTAAATATTCTCCCTTCCATGAAAGTGTGATGAAGTAAGAGACATGATCAAAATGTGGGGAATATTTTTAATTTTTAAAAGTCATAATAAAAGGCAGCATATCATTAATCTCCTCTCAAAGTAGTTCCTTTTGCTTTGAACACAGTAGTTTCCTCTTGCTTTGAACACGATTATCCTGTCATTCTCGCCACTTTCTGAAGCAGTTTTAGAAGTCCTCTTTTAGTTGCACTCTTGTGGCTCCCTGCCTCAAGGTCCTGAATCAGTTGAAAATGTTTACTTTTTTGTGGTCATTTTGACTTTGAGGGGAATCACCTTGTGATATGATGCCAGATCTGGTAAATGAGGTCAGTTGGGATATACCAGCTTTTTATTTGATAGAGATTTCTGTACTAAAAGTGATGTTTGACGTGGTATCACACCACGGTTAATGGAGGATAAAATCCTTTGCCTGGTCTTACGCCATTTTTTGTGTACAGATAGTAAGCCCTATAATATTTACAAGTCAGTGTAGTATTCCTGGGTACAAACTCAGTTCACACAGTTTCATCAAGGTCAAAAAACACAGTCTTAAAAAGCTGAAATTTGAAGGTCATGGTGAGGTAATTCCAATAAAGCTGAACTAAATTACATGTTAATTCTTGTTTGTGACCCATGACTTACATACACTTTAAAATAGACTCAGCTATAGCTCACAACATCGTGACTGTGTTGAGCAAGTTCAGACTTGTCACTCATTCATCCTGAAGTTGAGTGGGGCACCTCTTATACTGAAGACTCCCTGCTTCTGGTTGAATAATAGCATTTACTGTATTTTTTGACCTTATGAATTTAGATAATTTGAGCCTTGTTTTTAGTTCTTTACCTATCATAGAGGTTCTATTTCTTGATTTATATGGAAATAATTGCATTATTGTGTTTTGTTTTAAAATACCTTCCCCACTTAATGTTGTTAGTAGTTGTGAAAAACAATGGAAAAATGGATTGATGTATATTATTTATAAACAGCCTTGTATAGATAAACATATATTGATATTTTTGTGATATATTAAAGTATTTGTATATCTTAAAACAGACCACTAGCTCTGGTCAGCTTATCATTATTACTGATCTAGAAGTGTCATTGGGATCTTCAAAAATTGATTATGTCATGTGTTATCACGTGGTTTTTATACTTATATCTAACTAAAAAAGTTATGCTATTGATCTTTTTCTTAAAATATTCGCTTAATTGGTGAAAATAATACTTTTACTTAGGAGTAATGTAACAGTAACAGTTATTCAGTACAGTGGTTCTTGGGGGGCTAGTTGTAACTCAAGTTGGTTGTAAGTATAGCTGATGAACAGGAGTGGACTTGAATGTCCACTGTATTGCCCATTCGGTTTCTTGTTATTTGTCTTCAAGCTGGATTTAGTTTAGTTGAAAAAAAGAAGAGTTTAACAAGGTTGTCATATTTTGTGTCTTAGCTTGGTGGTAGACAGAGATTAAGACGGTTTTCTTTGACTTCAAGGAAAATGCCATTTAAACTTTTCTTTTTTTTAATAGGAATAATGTATCTGTGTCCTTGGACGTGAAGTAACTATCCCCTATTGCTGCTGATATAGGGTCAGGGACTGATGAAGGAAGCATGGACTTAATGAATGGACAGGCAAGCAATGTTAATATCCCAGCTACTGCTTCTGAGGTAAGACACTAGCACAACTTAGAAAGTTTCTTATATAACTTTCTAATTTTTCAAGTGTTACAGTACATCTTATTTTAAAAGCAAAATATTAGAAAAAAGGTTATACATTTTTAAAGATTTTTTTTTAACTTTCAATTTTGCCGTCCATACGTTCATTGTGCATCTTAGAAACAATATTTATTAGAATACTTGGAAAAAATTACTAACAATAATTATTTGAAAACCCTTTTTTAGGTGTTGTTTTAACCCTTTCTTAGGTGTGGTGGCTTATGCCTGTAATCCCAGCATTGGGGAGGCAGAGGCAGGAGGATTGCTGTGAGTTCTAGGCTTGCCTGGGCTATGTAGTGAGCTCAGGATCAGGCTGAACAACAAAGTGAGACCATGTTGTAAAAAAACAAAACAAAACAAAACTTTACCAGTGGGCTAGAAATGTAACTCAGGGGTTCTTGCGCCCTGGCAAAATGCAAGGTCCTGAGTTTGGTCTCTACTACAGAAAAAATAAAATCCTGACTTTACCTATATCAGTTTTTCCACAGAATTTTCATCCCTTTTTATTGTAGCCATTTTTGTCACCATACACAAAAAACTTTTGTCTTTCATAATACAGTTCAAGTGTTCACTCCTTCTATATTTTACCACTACATTAACAGACTCCTACATGGTAACATAATATAACTGAAAGAGCTACAGGACTGTAAGAAGCAGTTTCTAGTGGAACTCAAAGACGGGGAAAAAATAAAAAGATATTAGGAGAAATTTAAGACTCAGTATCACCACAGTGTAAATACAGCATAACTCCTAGGATATGAATATAAAAACTTATATTAAAGGCTTTCTAACCTCATTTTCTTTTATCCAGCATATCATATCTAGCTTTATGCAGGTTACAAGACATACTAAAAAGGAAAAATGCGGTTCAAAGTGATAAGTCAAGAGAACAAGACTCACATATGACATAGATTTTAGAATTATCAACTGAGAATTAAATAATTTCTTAAATTTGAAGAACTTGAGAAAAAAATATACAAGTGTAAGAATGGATAGTACAAGGACTATTAAGGCTATTAAAAATTTAAAAAGAGAATGGCCAGTGATTGTTGAACAATGACAAAAGAAATAAATACAGGTAAGGAGAATAGCAGAGATGAAAAAGGACCAGGAGAAATATTTAAAGTAATGATTTTTTGAGAATTTTCCAAAATTAATGATAATCTCTTTTTTTATATAGTGATCATGACTCCATATTTGAAATTTAGCTACTAGTGAAAGAGAATAATATAAAAATGAGGCATAATGATAAGTGCTCAAAAGTGATGTATAATAATAGCTGATAGATTGACAGATGTATGCTATGCGGTCATGATTGGAACTTCAGTTGTGTTGTTAATTGTAGCCTAATATCCTAGCACCACTGGATAAACTGTTTTAAGTGTTCTTGTACTGATGATCCTTCGATTTCAGCTGTTGTAGAATGTATTTCTATATGATGGCACAGGTGAAGAGGACATTTATTAGTTAAAAGATTTTCAGGGGCCGGGGATTTAGCTTAGTGGTTCTGGCACCCATCTTGCAAACACAAGGGCCTGGGTTTGATTCCCTGGTACCCACATACAATACTGGGTTTGGAGACTCACACCCAGCAGCAACGAGTACGACATACCACAGTGCCGGGCGTGGTGGCTCACGCCTGTAATCCCAGCACTTGGGAGGCAGAGGCAGGAGGATTGCTGTGATGTGAGTTTGAGGCTGAGCTCAGGGCCAGCCTGAACTACAAAGTGAGACCCTGCCTCAAAAAAAAAAAAAAAAAAAAGAGATTTTCAGGACCCTCAAGCGGCATTTTTTTTTTTTTTTTTTTTTTTGAGACAGGGTCTCACTTTATAGTTCAGGCTGGCCCTGATCTCACTATGTAGCCTTGGTGAGCCTGGAACTCACAGCAATTTTCCTGCCTGTGCCTCGCAAATGCTGGGATTAAAGGCATGAGCCACATGCCCGGAATTGTGGTATGTGGTACTAATGGCTGGTGGGAGTGAGTCACCACACCCAGCATTGTTTATGTGGTTTCTGGGGATCAAACTAGGGACTTTGTGCCATGAGCTAAATCCATGGCCCTATCTGTGTCTTCTAAGTGACATATAATCATGGATGGAATCATTAAACTAGTTTTATTTCTGTTTAGTTTTCTTTTTTTTCCCCCATTCCCTTACTGACCCTACAATCCCCCAGTCCCTATATACATAGGCTTTGTTTCCATTTTTTATTACCATCCCATTATTTTTTCCCTTGTTATCCCTACACCCCATTTCCTTTTACATATTTTCTATTTCATAATATCTACTACATATTCTGGAACTCATTTACATCTTCATTTTCTCATATCAGAGAAAAGACACAAAACACATCTGTGACCTTTTTTCATTTATGAGGATGTTCTGAAGGTACATTCATTTGAGTATGAATGACACAATCATATCATTTTCTTTGGCAGAGCAATACTCCAGTCGGTAACAGAACCACATCTTTATCTGGTCTCCAGTTGATGGACATTTTGGTTGTTTCCAAGATTTAGCTCTCACAAACTGAGCTGCTATAAACATGGTTAAAATATTTTCATGTCACTGTGATATGAATCTTTCAATTCATTTTCGTATATACCTAGCAGAGGAATAGCAGGGTCAAATGGGACCTCTAATCCTATTTTTTTGAGGAATCTCCACACTGATCTCCTCAGAAGTTGTACGAGACTACACTCCTACTGGGTTCCTTTCTCTCAGTGGCCTCGCCAACATTTGTTGGCTGGCTAATTCTGAGATAGCAGCCATTCTTTGTGGCGTGAGATAAAATCTCAGTGTTGTTTTCATCTGCATCTCAGAAGTGATAGAATGTTTGGATGAAAAAATTGAACCCAATAAAATGTCTTATTCAAGAATCTAAAATCTAAACCTGAGGTTATCAGATTGACCCTTTCATGTTCTTCCAGCTAAGCAGCATCTCAGCTTTTCTACAGTCTTTCCTAAACCACTGTTCTTAGCTTCATCTGTTTCTAGTTTCTAGACAGACATTTGGCATCTAGTTTCTGTGACATTGACTGTGAGACAGTACTAAAATAGCTGCATTTTCTTTCACTTAACAGAAAAGTAGCAGCTCTGAATCATTAAGTGACAAAGGTTCTGAACTGAAGAAAAGTTTTGACGCGGTAGTATTCGATGTTCTGAAGGTAACACCGGAAGAATATGCGGTAAGATTCCTGCCTCTCCCTTCTTCAGATTTTGCACATAATTTACATATTAGTACTGTTGGATTAGGTATGGTAGCAGAGGAGATGATTAAAAAATGATTAGAGAAATTCTGAGAGTAGCAAAAATACAGCATACAGGATAGAGTAGGAAGTATAATAATTATTGTATTTTGGAGGGTAGCTCTTAAGGCATATCTTCAGTTTGGTAATAATGGGTCCATACTTTCACCCGTCTACACTACTATATTGACATTTCTGAGAGGTAATTTTTTTTTTTTTTTTTGAGACAGGGTCTCACTTTGTAGTTCAGGCTGGCTCTGATCTCAGCCTCAAACTCACATCACAGCAATCCTCCTGCCTCTGCCTCCCAAGTGCTGGGATTATAGGCGTGAGCCACCACTCCTGTCACTGTGGTATGTGGTACTGGTTGCTGCTGGGCGTGAGTCTCCATGCCCAGTATGGTATGTGGTTACCGGCTATCGAACCCGGGTCCTTAGGCCTGCAAGACAGGCGCCAGAACCACTGAGCCAAATCCCCGGCCCCCATTTTTATTTTTTTTAATTAAAAATTGAAAATTAGCCAAAAGACATCATTAGAATATCATGAAGAGTATTTGGAAAATCTTTTTATTTCATAGTTGACATTAGTGTTATGCTCTCATTTTTATTTAATTAGTTAATAGAATACATCAATTTTTCTGATGCTTAACCAGTCTTGCATTCAAGAAATTATACTTGGTCATGTAATTGTTCCATATGTTCACTGCATTTTGTTTTTTATCTACAACCATAGGTGAGATAGGCCCATAGCATGTAAAGTGTTGGCATTTAGTGTTGTCTCACTACTTTTGGTGTTTATGGTATTGGCTGTTGAGCAGGCCTACATGCATGTAGGCAAGCATTCTGCTCATTTTTAAAATTATAATTTTGAGACTAGATCTCACTAAATTATCTGATTTACCCTTCAATTTATGATCTTGCTGCTTCTGCTTCCTGAATAGCAGCCCCATGCCTGGTTATCTTACTTTTCATAAATGCCTGTAAACAAACATGAGATAATTAGAAATAATTATATTTAATGATCCTGGGACTGATTTTTTAAAATTTTCTATGAATCCTTATAGAATTAAATATTCAGTAATATTTTAGGATACAATTATTTTTTTTTTGTTGTTCTTGCAGTGCTGGGGATCATGCTAAGCAAGGATTCTACCACTGATCTTTATCCCTAGCCTTTAATTTTTATTTAAAATATATGACATACCACAGAGTTCAAAAAATAAATAGTAACTTTTTCACTTTTTTATTTCAGGGTCAGATAACACTAATGGATGTCCCAGTATTTAAAGCTATTCAACCAGATGTAAGTAGTTTTAGGAATGTTCTTTGTTAATACAGAAAATGGTCAAATAGAGTATCCTAAGTAAGTTTTAGGATTGTATTTTGTAGTAATTATGAAATGATTAAGGCTTTTGATGTAATCAAAACTTTTATCTGTTATTTAGGCCTCATTTCGTAGCATTCATAATTATACATCAAGTCATAAATGGGACTGTTTAAATCATTTTGATCGACTTGACTTCATTAATTTACAAAGAGAAAGTATCAAGGAACACCTATTTTTAATCAGTAGAAAGGGACTTCTGTAAGTAGAATAGTGTGTGTTTAGCACTCATATCATTTTTCACATCCTGGGTATAGTAGCATCTCTTACTGATGAGTAACAGTGACAATTGTCAGTACATAGCTGTCTTAATCCCTTTTGTGCTATTATGACAGAGTGCCTGACGTGGGTATTTCATAAAGAAAATACGTTTATTTAGTTTATAATTTTAGAGATTGTAAGTCAACATCAAGAGGCCCAGACTCTCCTCTAGTGAGAACCCCCCCCATGCAGAAAATAGAATAGGAAACAGCAGGGTGCTGCAGGGCCCCAGAACATGGGTTGGCTTTTATAATAACTCCCTCTTGGGAAACTTACTCACTGCTGAGACCAGCATTCATTCCTTCCCGGGGTGATGCTCCCCAAACTCAGCAGCCTTCCACAAGGCTTCACATCCTACAAAGTTCAACTACCTCCTAGTACTGTGGTACTGAGCCCGAGTATCCAGCATGAAACCTTGGGAGTCACACTCATTCTATCCAAACCATAACAACAGCTAAGTGTTGGGAACTATCTTAGCTACTTCTTCCTGCTGAGACAAAATGTCCTGCACCCAAAGTTAAAGGAGAAAGGTGTATTTAGGTTATAGTTTGTAGAGATTTTATTTCATAATTGGCTGCCTCCAAGGCAGAGGGGCATCACAGAGGAGAAGCACTTCATGGTAGGCAGAAGGCGACAGCCAACAGTGCAAGCAGTGACTCTGTTTCTATCCCTGATGTCTCATCCAGGATTCTTTCCTTCAGGGCGGCTGACCCTCACACCCTGGGTGGGACAGTTTAAATGCTGGCATCAGACCGAGTCAGTCTCAGCATCACATCCTTGATTTTGAAATGCACACCCTAGACCCAGCCACCTCCAATAAGTTCCAGCTGTGACCACATGTGGTTTTTCGGGGACATTCAGACAAGCCTTAACATTCCACTCGTGGATCCTCAAAGATGTGTCTAAGCAAAAGACATATAATCCATTTCTAAGAGTTGCCAAAGTCCTAACAAAGTCCTAGCTTTAGCTGAAAAGTCTCCTCTGAGATTTTTAAGGCAAACTGTTCTCTGAGAACTCTTACACAGATGAAAAGTAAACACTTCCACGTACAATGGCACAAGACAGACATTACTATTTCAAAAGGTACAAATAGGGGGATAGAAAGCAAAGGAACAAAAAGAGCCCAGAATCCAGCATGGAAGTATTAAGCCCTGGGGTTTCATGTGGAGCATTGGAGGCAATCTGTGACAAGATGTGAATTCCAAAGGGCTTGGGTGGCTTTGCTCCTACTGCACTGTGTGTGGTTGCAGCTCTCAAGGCTTCTCTCTTGGACCTGATCTGCTCCCTCCTTGGGACTTTCCTCAGTTCACCCTTAATTCCTATTTGACCTTCTGGAGTCTCCATTGCACCTTCAGCTTCAGCTTCACACTCATAGCTTCACACACACTACCCTCTCAGGAACACACTGCCTGGCCGCCCTGGTCTTCGGCAATTTGGGTGGCAGCCTTCCTGACCCCCAACTCCTGCATTCTGTATGCACCCAAAGTCCAGTGCCATGGATGATGCCAAGATGTGCTGCCAGCTGGAGCAGTAGCCAAGCATCTTTTCTTTTGACTGTAAGGTCAAGTGCATTGATTGCTGAGCACTCTGGACCCAGTCCCAAGGAGCAGATTCTCCAGGCCTTTGCCATTCCGGAACATACTGCTTTGAGGTTCTCTTCTCAGAGTAAGTCTTATAAAGTGATGTAGCACCACCAAAATATTCTTGCTGTGTGTCAGTCTTAAGTAACCATCAAAATTCCATTAAACTTGGCCAACATAGGCAGTACTCTGTCATTTAGCAGAAAGTTGTTTAATTTAGTATGAATTATTGAAAACATATAATAAGGCATAAAGAATTACAAGGTAAATCTATGTATGTAACTGTACTGTTGACAACTGTCTATGTCCTTCCATCAGTGTTGGACTATATCATTCATGTCCATTGGTTATATTTATTTCTCTAAGTATCTCTTAGCAGTATAAGCTATTGCAGTTTAAAAATTTTTCATGTCAGTAATACCCTCTGTTTTTTTGTCAGTAGCTTGCTTTTTATTGTGCAGCACTGTTGACTAGCATCCATGTTAATATATGGATGTTAGCCCATTCACGCTCAGAATTGTATGTGGGTACTGGGGATCGAACCCGGGTCCTTGGGCTTGCAAGACAGGCACTGGAAGCACTGAGGCAAATCCCCGGCCTGATAAAAGCTTCTTTTTAAATGTGTGCACTCAGCTCTGTGTGTCCATGAGTTTTGCATTTGTGGATTTCATGAAGCTAACAAGTATCTTTTTTTCTCTTGCTGATAAGAAAACAGGGACAATTTTGTCCAAACTATGAAAATAGTGATTACAAAGAAGGAAAATTATAAATAGTTCCATCATCTGTACTTAACCATTATCAACATGTCCTTATAGCTCTAGCTTCCAAATAATTGTTCTTGGACAGTCTTCTTTTTCAGTTGACTTTTGAGGATAGATTGCTATATATATTTTGCTGGCCCCACCTTTTTTGTGTCTGGTCCACAATTTTGAATGGATACTGAGGAAATTCTGATTTACACTTAATTTCACTTATTTATAGCCCTTTGAATTATAAATTTTAAAAGATAATTCAGTGGTAAAACCCTAAAGTAAGGAACTAGATTTTGTTTGAATTTTGCCGTTTACCTGACGTGCTATTAATGTGATATATTTCTTATCTTTAACTTTTAAAATTTTTTTAACCTGAGAAGAGTATTTTGGCCTGCCTGATCTTTAAATAGTGGGACATGGCAGGTGAATGCCTTTAATCCCAGCACTCTGAGAGGCTGAGGAAGGAGGAACACAAGCTTGAGCCCAGCTCCTACAATTTAACCTTTTAGCAAGATGTTGTCTCAAAATAAAAAAAAAGGATTAGGGACATAGTTTAGTATGAAGGCACTGTGTGTTCAATCCTCAGTACTGCATGGGAGCAACATTTTTCAAGTTATCAAGAAATTCCCACAGATGCTTTTATTTTAAAGGAATAAGAGCTGCAGTTAAGTGTAGTTATAAAGCAGTAATAAATAGGAATTTTGATAAAAACTACAGGAATCTTGAGAGGTGACAAAGACTGAGGGGCAGTCACAAGTGTAGTGAGATGATAGATGAGGAGCCTGTCATCCCATTGAGAGAAGGCCGGAACCTTTTGTTCCATTCCCTTGGAATCCAATGCCTAGAATAATACTTGTTTACCTGTTCAGAATTTGATACATGACCATTCAGGGCTTCATAATTCAAAGTATTTCCAAGTTTCTTTCCAAATACGGATTCTTCAGTACTGAGTGAAGGCAGAAGTGTAGCTGAAGGGTTCTATACATGCATTAATATCTAATATGGTTTCTGGCATTCATTTGAATCTTACTCTTTTTTTTTTCATATTTCTTAAATAAGTCTCTCCAGAATGATTCTTCTTTTGATCATGAAAATTTAGTTTCTTTTAGAAAATGCGTACACATTCATAGCTCTTCTTCATATTGAGGAATCCTTGGCTATATTCTGAAGGTTCTTTGTATGATATTCATATTCTTAGAATTTGTGTGTGCGTTTGTGTGTTTGTTTTGGTCTGTTTTGAATTGTAATGCTCTATAAAGCTTGCATTCTACAAGTACTGCCATATCCTTTACACTGATGGATTTCTCTTCAGAATGAGTTTTATACATTCAGCACAGAGTGACTTACGACAAAGGTAGTTTACAAGCTACCATCTCTGAGGTTTTTATAATTCTGAAGTAAAGGAGAACTGCTTGACATCTGTACTGTATACTGGGTAACATTTGCCTCTCTTTCAAGATTCTGAAGTATTCATAAAGTTAAAACCTCTGTATGAGAGAGTTTTTTAATGGGCATTACACTCACAAGTTCCATACTAAAAGATAAATACAATAAGTCATTTAGATTATAATCAGCCTTTTGCTATATCTGTAGGTTCTGCATCCAACAATTCAGCCCATCTCAGATTAAAAATATTTTGGGGAAAAATTGCTTACATTCTAAACAAATAGTTTTTTTTTTCCCCTTGTTAACATTCCTAGTACTATACACAACTGCCAGTTGAGTGTCCCTAATTTGAAAATCCAACAGATTTTGGAGCATTTCAAATTAAGAATGATTAACCAGTAAAGTCTAGGGAAATACTGCAAAATTTGAAACATTTCTGGTCCAAAGCATTTTGGAAAAGGGATATTCAACCTGGGTAAAGATAAGTTGATTTGATAGTAATACTTCATTGTCAGTGGGAATGTAAATTTGTTCAACCCTTTAAGAGTTAGCTTAGTAATATTTATCATCCCAGGAATTTTAGATGAAGAATATTTAATCTGTGTTTACATAGCATTTATATTATATTAGATTTTTATGAGTATCCAAAGACATTTAATGTCTACAAAAGAATATGTTTAGGTTGTATACAAATACTGCACTATTTTATATGAAACCTGAGCATCAGCATATTTTTATACCGGATGGGATAGGGTAGATGGATCCTAAAACAGTTCCCCAGTGGATACTGAGATAAGACTATGTATCAATAAACAGACATTAAATAGATTAAGTTAGTCCTTCTGTACAACTGGGATACACTAGAGACTGAGATAGAATAATGGTAAAATGAAGGACGTTACATAATGTTTAATTCTGAATCTCATTAAAATACAACTTACAGTTAAGATGCTTCTGGCAGTATTTGTGAAAAGTTTTCTCTGCATACCTTTAAATGACTACAATCTTGAAAATAGTCAAAAGTTCTACATCAGGATTATCATGATTTTATCTTTATTTTAGTGATTTAGATAATGGATATAAGCAGTCAGTTTATGAATAGAGAGAGATTTGAAGATAGCAAAGGCATGTAGACTGAAATTTAGACACTGGGATAAACTCGTTCTGTTAGAAGCAAGATGCAGCTGTTTCAGTTTGTATTGCTGCTGTTCATTACCATGAATTTCCTTAATACATAGAAAGGCAAAGCATAGATTAGGACTAGAAAAAGTAAAGAAGAAAGTTGTTCTCTTGGAGCATAAGCATATCCCTGGGTCTGTGAAGGGATAAGGTAGCCCCTGTCTTCATCTCTGATCTCATTATAGAGGCAGCTTTACCATATTGATTGGAAGGAAAAAAGGATGTGAGTACATTGAAAAAGAAAAGAAAGGCTTTTTAATTCATTACATTATAGTTTCAAAGCATATTTTGTGAATTAAAAATATAAGAATAGCAGTACTTCGTCTGTGGCAGACGTTTTCTACATAGCCAGTCACTCATGAATGCTGTTGGTTATAGCATTTTTTTTTTTTTTTAAGTTTTCCACTTCTGAGCACAAAGATGTCTCAGCAGTACTTCCCTTCTCTCGTGAGGAGCCCCTGTCCCAGTTGCTTCCCAGTCCCAGTCTTTCAGATTCCTTTTCTTTTTCTCTGCTTCTCCAGATCTCTGACTACATGCTGGTCTATCTATATTGGCCTTTTCTCTTCTTCTGTCTATAGGTATCCCTACATCATCTCCCTTAGAACAGTCCTTTTAAGAGTTTGGAACCTACAAGATGAAAGTTAGATCAAGGATTTCACTTTACAGATCAAACCTGCAAGAAGTAAGAGAAGCTGTGGCGCCTGTGAATTCAGTCATTTCTTTCATAGGGTAGGTGGTCATCAGTTATGGAGTTTTGCCTTCCCTTGTGATTTCTAAAGTAAATTCTACTAAAAATAGGACTTAAGAGTTTCATGATTCGAATGAATCTGTGAATATTCTTTCATATATGCTATCAATGATATTAAGAAATTATCTTTATATATCTGAATTGTTTGAATATTTTCTTTACTGAAATTAAGGACTGGGGTTTTTATTTCATTGATACAGCATTTCCCTAGTGTATTTGAGGCCTGGGGTTGAACCCTTAACCAGAACCACTACCAAAAAAATTTTTAATTAAAAAAAATAATAAGCTAACCATTAGAACAAATTTTAAGAGATATCAAGACTGCTGTATTTCATTTAGCCCTTCCTAGTAAGACAGAGTCTTATTTACATAGTATAATCAAAACAGTCCTGTTCTTAAATCAGACTGTTAAAAAAAGGCCTGGGTGTGGTTGTAAATTTGAAATCCCAGCAATCAAGATGCTGGTGCAAGAGGATAAGTGGAGAACAAGACCACCCTTGGCTACATAGTGAGTTCAAGGCCAGCTTCGAATATATAGTGAGACCTTAGTTACCCCCAGAACCCCGGGAGAACAAATGAAAGAAGCATCCTTTGAATCACTGAGTTTATTTCAACTCTGTGGTGTTTGCACAAGATATTTTAGTATAGAATACTGTACTCTTGACTAGGCTGAAACACTATCAATATAAAGATGACACTTGTGGCAGATTTTCTTTTCTTATTTTCTTGTGAATTGGACAAAGATCTAGAATCTGAGATTAAAAAATTACTGGGAAGTTTAAGGTTTTCTCTCTTGGCAGGGTTTAATACTTTGAGTCAGTGAAATGAACTGACAGTACGTTGGTAAATGGGAAAAATCAGTTATTAGACAAATTGCAAAGAACAGGCAAACATGACATTCAAGGAAAAAACTGATGATTGACCTTTATATATTGCATAAGTAGGAGCTTGGGGTGGGATGGGTAGGATGCAAGCCTTGAGGGGTTGAGGAGGAGAACTACACAGCCATCAGTGACTTCCTTGATAATGCAGAGTTCCCCATGCAGCAGCCCTCAGAAGGATGACTGGAATAATCTCTCTGGGTTGGGTATTGGACCTCCCATCTCTTCCTCTTGTGAGAAGATTTCTTTTTTTTTTTTTTTTTTTTAGGTTTTTTGAGACAGGGTCTTGCTTTGTAGTTCAGGCTGGCCCTGAGCTCAGCCTCAAACTCACATCACAGCAATCCTCCTGCCTCTGCCTCCTGAGTGCTGGGATTACAGGCGTGAGCCACCACACCTGGCACTGTGGTATGTGGTACTGGTTGCTGCTGGGCATGAGTCTCCACACCCAGTATAGGTATGTGGTTACGGGGGAATCGCCCCCGGGCCCTTGCGCTTGCAAGACAGGTGGCGGAACCACTGAGCTAACTCCCTGGCCCGTGAGATTTCTTAAAGGCAGGAAGGACATCTTAGAGAGGGCCTTCCTGTATATCCTGCTTAGTTTTCTAATGTTGATTTCCCCCCCCCCCAAAAAAGTACACTTTTTTTTTAGTTATTCCTGTGCCTACAGAGGTGTGCAGTTTCTGAATAACCAACTTGAAATACTCCAATGAAGAATTTTGTAGGTGCTCTAGTGTGATTTCTCTTAAGACAGGAGAAAACCAATGTTCCTCACCTTGAATGAATTAACTTGCTATTAGGAGGTAGAGGTCTGGCAAGACAAAATTCCTTTAAATCTGGTTAACTATAAATGGATGTCCAGCTTTAAGAAGAAACTAATGAGTAACTTCCTGGATTCTCACTGCAATTTTAACTTCATTATATACTTTGTGGATTTTTGTTATTACTGTTTCTACAACTTTTTATTTTGAGGTAATTATAGAGTCAGAAAGCTGTAAGAATCAGCACAGAAATGAGATTCATAGGACGTTACAAAAATAATGCATCCAAGTTAGCCTCAATAGTTGCATCTTAATTGAAATTCAGTATCAAAACCACAAAGCTAGCTCTTTTACAATATATGTCTTATTCTGTGACATTTTATTGTATATATGGATCTGTCTACACCACCTTATTCATAAGTCACATCATCACACAGCTCTGCCTTGTGCCACCTCCGTGTAGTCACATCTGCTTTCTGCTCTCCACACACTGCCAGTACTCCTTAATCTCTGGCAACCACTTGGTTCTCCAGTTTTATGTTTGCTGTTGTCTGAGACCAGCTAGTAATGTAATGTCTTTCAAAGGGAGAGCTCTTTTGAAAGTAGAAATTGTGACCATGGGTCTTCAAAAATACCTGTTTGCTTTTTTCCCTGTTTTTTAATTCAAAGTTGCTTTAGAATGGAGGGCTCCAATGGTATTTAAATCCATTTATTACCAGATAATGTATTATTCCCCTCAATAGAATTTTCTTAAAGTGGGAAAGCATTTCCATTAAAATTTTTTCAGAATGTTCTAAGAATTGGATAGACTTGCCAAATGCCCACCATTTTTTAAGTTTGAGGAGTCAGAAAAACACCAATAGGTCCAGGAATGTAGCTGAGTCATAGAGCTCTTGCCTACACTTGCCTAGGATGTAGGAGGTGCTGAGGTCAATCCCCAGCACCAAAATAGAAGAAAGACATTGGAGTTTTTTAAATGTAAAAAATGAAGTCAGTAATTTTGTGTGGGTTTCTTATTTATGGTGATAAATTATAATGATAAAGACACTTAGACTGTATAAAACACTTAGATTGACACCTAGTAATATCTGTGTTAACTATTTTATTGCTGTTAATTTTATTTAAAAATAATAGACATCTGTTCTCGGGATAAGAGGAACTTTTACTTAATACAAGTTCATATGCACACCTAAAGGAGAATAGGAAAATGACTGCATAAGTTGCCTTTGAGTGGTGGGCTCATATGTGGTTTACATTTCCTTCTCACCCACTTTCCCAGTATTTAACAGCAAACATAGTTGCATAGTTAGAGAAATTAAGGCAATAATATATAGAAAGAAGCACATATACACAGTTTTGATAATACTGATGTGAAACCATGCTAGTGGTAGTATAAATAATTATTTTGGAAGGCAATTTGACAATTGTCAAAGCTTTGGAAAGGTTAATATTTGACATAGTGATTTAACTTCTAGGACTGTATTTTCAGGAAATGATCAGTAATATCAGATAAGATTCAACATTACTTATAATAGGAAAATGAAATCAGCCTATGTAAAGGTCTATAATTGGGATTCAATTCTAAATCAAGTAACTACTTTGGTTTGATAAGTTTAATTATAATTTGATAAAGACTGATTTTAGAATTGTAAATTTGGAAATTATATTAACTGGTTAAGAACTTACTGATGGGTTTAATCCTAGGGATTTTATCCCCAAATATATCTGTATGTATATGTTTAAGAATACTGTGGTTTTAGAAAAAAAAATTTCCTAACGATTTGCTGCTTTTCATATCATTGCCGTATAATAATCACTTAAAGTAATTGCATCTAAACATTACGTCTTTACAAAGTGAATATGAAATGAACAGGTATCTAGGCTGAATAGCAAGTATATTTTTAGTATGTACTTGCTCTTGTCATTTAATGTTTTCCAATTTGAAATTTCTCATCTAATCTTAGAAGTTAGTAATTCAGAACTGCAGAGTATTCACTGCTTCTCTACTTTGTTGAAATAGTAATTGTTATCTTTCCTCAATATATCTTGATCTGGCCTCAAGTCCTGTCTACTTGCAAAATATCTGAAATTAAGCACTTTCGTCAGTATCTGATGACAGCATCCTCATTGAAGGAACATTAGTCTTTGTTCCCCACTTCCTGGAGTATTCTCTTATCATTATAGCTATTTTATCAGTCTTCCCTGAGTCCATTCCTTCTATTCATTTCTATCTTATTTTCTGTTTTATTTTATTGAAGATATGTATGTACTAGGTTTAAGAACTTGCATATTTTCATGAGAGAACAAAGTACAGAAATACCCTCTCTCTGTGAGGCTCTTTCTTCCAGTCTGTACTTTTGATTCCCATCCCTAAATCCCTTAGCTGTTCTTCCTTGAAGAATTTATGTCCATTTTCAAATACGTAGTACAGCTAAATGCTTGTTGTCTCTTGATTTTTCAATTTTAGGTATATGGTTTTTGTTTTGTTTTTTGCGGTACAGGGGATGGAAGTTGGGCCTTTATGCTTACAAGGTAGGTATGATACTTCTTGAGCTAACGCCTCGGCCCTAGATACATGTTGATTCTTTTATAGAAAATCATTTTACTCATATATCTCCTCCACCAGCATATTTACACAATTCACTTCTTTTCCCCAACTAGTTACTTCAGTTTTGACTGATTAGCTATTTTATTTATAGTTTTGTACTATTGCTATTTACTCAAATTTTTTCTTGAGCTAACAATTTAACTGTCTGTATCTGTCCCTGATTTTCTTCAAGAAGTGAATGTCGTGTATCTCTCTTCTTCATATGCTGTAATGTGTCAAAACTGATTTCATTTTTTCTGAGCCCTGTTGTGTCCCTAATATATCTGCTCCAGCTCCACTCTGGGATGCTCTTCTTGATGTCCCAGGGTCACATTTCACTTTTCATCAGGGAATTTCCATTATATTCTTTCTATAGTTTCTCACATTCCAGGATCTCATGTCTCCCCCACCCCCTTTGGTTCTGAGGGTTGTAACCTGGACCGTGGGTGTGTTAAGCACTGAGCGGCCACCTCTACCTTCTTTTCTTTTCTTGGCTAGTTTATTTTGTGAAGCACAGATTTATTGGCTTTCTAAAAATAAGTGTATGGAAGATAATTCTGTGAAAAGTTTGTGCCTAAAAGTGCCTGTAGTCTTTGTTACTATTCAGTTGATATTTGTTGGATATAAAATTCTAGGATTTTGAAGGCATTGCTTCAGTTGTCTCGTAACTTCCAGGATTTTATGATCTCTTTTTCTTCATTGTCCTGCAATTTTTGACTCTGTGCTTTAGCTTGCTTTTGTTTTTTGTTGTCTTTAATCTTTTATGCCTGGAATATTTTCTTGAGTTATTTTTTGATGTTACTTTTCTCCATTTTCCTGTTACTATGATGTTGACTTTTGCTCCTATTTTCAGCTTTTTTATTTAAAGCATTTTGTTTTATTTATATTTTTCATTTCCAGAAGTTCTATTTTTCTTTAGTATTTCTTTCTCTGTATCTTCTCTTTTTGGTAGGCATGTTTTCCCATCTGTCTGACAGTATAATTACATATTTTTGTGTGTGCCTTTTTCTTGCCTGTTTTCTTCTGATTCTTGACCTAACTCAAAATTTTTTTTCTTTCCTATGGAAACCACCTTTAGTAGTGTGTCTGTATTATGAAGGATTAATAACCTTCCCTTTGGCAAACAAGCCTATGGAGAGAAACTCATTTTTAAAATCAAGCAAAATCAGTTTTATTATAATGCATTTATCAGTATTTTTAAAGTGGTTATATAGTAAAAAGTAACCTTTATTAACTCACTGAATAAGATAAAAAAGAGGATCTTATAACTATTATAATTTTGGAGTCATAAATATAAATGATATTTTGAGATATTTGCACTAAATCACTTGTATAGCCAGAGTCTCTGTAATCTATAATTTATATTTATAAAGAAATGTTTTGGTTTTATTTAGAGGTTGATGTAGAATAAAAAGTGATTTTTAAAAATTATTTAAGTTATGTAGTCCTTCAATTCTATTGATCAAACACCAGAAATCAGTGACTGTCAACTCAGAATAAAATAATAGAAGCTGACTGTGGAAGCCAAAGTAACTGAGTTGGGCTTGACAACCAATAGTCTTCGCTCTTACGCTGTGGGATGCGAATCTTTCAGTGCTGGCGTCTTTCCCTTTGTGTTCAAATCTTTCCAGAGGAGAATCCATCAGTATTCTGCCTATGGAGTAAAAGTTTTCCCCTCTTCTTTTAGATAATTCTGTTCTCCTACATTCTAATAAAATTTACTTTCATAGTTTTACTGAATGACTGTCACATGAAGTTTTTTCTTTCTAGAAAAGAACAGAAATTATCTTTAATGTTTTAAAATCCTTAATATAACAAGAAAACTGTTGTTTTTTCATATTTAATTTATGTTTAATTTTCACATTAATGTTATAGGAGCTCTCAAGTTGTGGATGGAATAAAAAAGAAAAATATAGTTCTTCACCAAATGCAGTTGCCTTCACAAGAAGATTTAATCATGTGAGTTGCTTTTAAAATTTTGATACTTAGTTTCTGAAATTAGTTCAATACATGATATTTTCATTAAATCTACTCACATCAATTCAGGGATAGTTTCAGCCAGTACCTCTTCAAATATTGTGTATATTCATGATGTCTGTTTTTTTCTTTTTGAATGTTATTGAACATTTGTTAAAAATTGACGCTCTTTGCTGCTTGTCTATTCACTGCTCTTTTTTCCATCTAATTATGCTCCATTTCTAGTGATATCCTCAAATTTAGACTTCAGTTCACTAGCTCTTGTCATACATGTTTTATCTGTTTCATACTACTGCTTTTATCCCAGTGTCATGTTCTTTTGTTTTCTTACATAATTTTGAACATTAAAAATTGTTTAAAACGTGTTTATCTTTATGGTACATTTTTATATAATTCAGTACATGTATATTAATCAAGTCAGGGTTGCGAATATTTCCATCTCCAATAACGAATGATGTTTATGTGTTGGGATTTCATATTCTTCTAGTTACTTTGAAATATATTGCAGATTATTTTGGCTAGTTGTTATCTGATTGTGCAAAAGAAGCAGCAGGAGTGATTCCTGTTGTCTGTGTTGTTGGTGCTTCTTTTTTTTTTTTAAGGTTTTTTTTTTTGAGACAGGGTCTCACTTTGTAGTTCAAGCTGGCCCTCAGCTCAGCCTCAAACTCTTCACAGCAATCCTCCTGCCTCTGCCTCCCAAGTGCTGGGATTACAGGCATGAGCCACCACGCCCGGCACTGTGGTATGTGGTACTAGTTGCTGCTGGGTGTGGGTCTCCACACCCAGTATAGGTATGTGGTTACCAGGGATCGAATCCTGGTCCTTGCGCTTGCAAGACAGGCGCCGGAACCATTGAGCTAAATCCCCGGCCCTTTTGGTGCTTCTTATTGAGATTTTCTGCTACTCTACTGACCATTAGTCCCTTCTGTTCTTCTATAAGGTTTCCACAAACGAATGAGAGATTGTGTGGTGTTTGTCTTTCTATGTCTTCCTCATGTCATTTAAGTCTGTGCTCTCCAGTTCCATCCATATTACTGCAGATGTCATGATTTCCTTTTTTTAAATGACAGAATAGTGTTCCATAATGTAATAATGGAATTTCTCTTTCTTTCTCTTTCCTTCCTTCCTTCCATCTGTCTGTCTGTCTTTCTTTCTTTCTTTCTTCTTTTTCCCTCCCTCCCTTCTTTTTTTTTTGGACACAAGGTCTTGCTTTTCAAAGTAGTTCAGGCTGGCCCCGAGCTCACTATATAGTCCAGGCAAGCCTCAACCTCATAGCAGTCCTCCTGCCTCTGCCTCCCGAGTACTGGGATTAAAGGCATGAGCCACCATGGCTGGCACTGTGGTATATGGTACTGATTGCTGGTAGGCGTGAGTTACCACACCCAGCATTGTTCTGTATGGTTACCAGGATCGAACTCAGAACCTTGCACTTACAAGGCAGGCTCTGGAACACTGAACTAAATCCCCAGCCCCATAAACCAGTTTCTTTATCGATTCATCCACTGAAGAGCATCAGGTTCATTCCATACTCTTTTTTTATTAGTATATACTCATCATATATAATGAGGACATTCATCATAGGGAATTTGTGCCTATACATAATACACTACATGTATCTTAATCACCCCATCTCCCTCCCCTCATTCCAACCTTTTAGTTTTTTCTTCATTGTTTTGTACAATTCAGCAGTGAAAGCCATCAATCAGCTCCTCTGTTTTTTAAAAAATCGAGGATCTTGAGCTGCTATCTCAGAATTAGCCAGCAACAAATGTTGGCAAGGCTGCAGAGAAAAAGGAACGCTTCTTCACTGTTGGTGGGAGTGTAGACTCGACAACCTCTGTAGAAATCAGTGTGGAGATTCCTCAAAAAACTAGGACTAGTGGTCTCATTTGACCTGGCCATTCCTCTCCTAGTCACATACACAAAAGAATTGAAAGATTCGTATCACAGCGACCTATGTGCACCCATGTTTATAGCAGCTCAGTTTGTGATTGCTAAATCTTGGAAACAACCAAAATGTCCATCAACTGGAGACTGGATAAAGAAGTTGTGGTTCTTTTCTAGAATGGAATATTATTCTGTCATTAAAAATGATAAGATTGAGTCATTCATACTCAAATGTATGTACTTTCAAGACATCCTCATAAGTGAAATAAATAGGTCACAGATGTGTAAATATCGTATCTTTTCTCTGGCATGAAAAAATTAAGTTGTAAATGAGTTGTATATATAGTAGATATTGTGAAATAGAAAATATTTAAAAAGAAATACGGTGTAGGGGTAAATAGTAAGGGGGGAAAAGAATGTGATAGTAATAAAAAAAAGAATGAAGTTTATGTATATGGGTGTGGGGGGTTGCAGGGTGGGTGGGGGAATGGGAAAAAAGTAAGAATCAAGTCATGTCATATTCTGGTACAAACTTGGAATGTTGAATGCAATGATGATATGTATTTATAATGTACCAGTAAAAGTTTGGGAAAAAAATGGAGAATCTTTAAATTGCTATTTCAATCTATATACTAATTATTCATGTTTAGATTTTTTTTTAACTCGTAAAATTTTGGTGAGTTGTGTTTACCTTTTGTTCATGATCAGTTTTGCCAGTCTTTTCAGTCTTGTTTACATCTTTCAAAAACCCAGATCTGGTTTTGTTTGCTTGTTTACATTACTAGAGATTGAATCTTTACACTGAGTTAAATCTCCAGTCCCATTTTTTTTTTTTTTTTAGACACGGTCTCACTTTATGGTTCAGGCTAGCCCTGAGCTCAGCCTCCAACTCACATGACAGCAATCCTCCTGCCTCTGCCTCCCGAGTGCTGGGATTACAGGCATGAGCCACCACGCCCGGCACTGTGGTATGTGGGTACTGGTTGCTGCTGGGCATGAGTCTCCACGCCCAGTGTGGTATGTGGTTACCAAGGATCGAACCCGGGTCCTTGCGCTTGCAAGACAGGTGCCGGAACCACTGAGCTAAATCCCCGGCCCAGTCCTTTTTAATATTTTGTTTTGAGAGGGTCTCACTAAATATCAAGTTTCCAAAGTTGAGCTCAAAACTTTAATCCTCCTGCCTTAACCTCTAAGAGTCCTAGGTTTACAGGTGATGTACGACCAGTTTTGTACTGGCCCTCTTTTTTTTGTTTGTAGTTTAGATTGTACTCTTGTTTTTTATTATTTCTTTCCTTCTACTAATTTTGAGTTGGCTTTCCTGTTCTTTCTTTCCTGTTCTTTCTTAAGTCTTGAGGTAAATTGTTAGGTTTTTAGAGATCTTTGTAGTATTTTGATCTTTCTAGTTTATTGCTATAAACGTCTTTCTCCAAACACTACTTTTACTGTATTACACAAACTTCAGTAATTTTATGTTTTCCTTGTCCTTAGTTTCTAAAAACTTTTTAAATTTTTTAATTTCTTCCATTATTCACTGGTCATTTAGGAATGTGAGTCAGTCTCTGTATATTTGTTGGCTTTTCATTTTTCTTGTTGCTTTGTAGTTTTAATTGGGTTGTGGTCTGAGAAAATACAAAATATTATTTTTAAACTTACAGAGTCTTGATTTGTAGTCTTACACATGTTCTGTCCTGGAGAGTGTTCCATGTGCTGGTGAGAAGAATCTGTATTTTGTTGCTATTAGATGAATGGTCTGTAAACGTCTCATACATCAATTTGCTCTATAGTATGATTCAGTTTAGATGTTTTGGGGGTGCTTTTCTGTCTAGATCTGTCCATTGAGGAAAGTAGGATGAAGTCTCCCATTGTTACTACACAGTATGTGAGTCTCTCTCCTATTCAATCTAGTATTGACCGTCTGTATTTTGTATTCTTGAGTGGTAAGCATATCAACATTTTATACTTTCTGGGTTATTACTTGAGTCCTTGGAGTACTAATTCTCTATTTCTGCTAATCTGTACAGAGTTAGCTTGATATATCTTTGATATATAGCTCCATTTTCTTCTGGCATAGAATATTGCTGCTGAAAAGTGTAATAATAATTAAATTATCTTTTCTATAAAAATCTTTTTTTTTTCCTAGATCAAAACTTTTTGGGAGAGCGGGGTAGGAGGTCTCACTCTGTAGTTCACGCTGGCTTCTAACTTGCTTTGTAGCTCAGGCTGGCCTTGAACTCACAGTGATCCTCCAGCCTCAGCCTTCTGAGTGGTAGGATTACAGACATGTGCCAAATTTTTTTTAAAGTCTAGCAGTTTTTATGTTTTGGTTTTGGTTACTCTTGTTTCAGTGTTCTTAGTTGTGGTAGGCGTTAACTGGGGTTTTCAGTAGGGAAATACCTATACTTAGCCTTTCCAGCGTGGTCATCTCAGAGTCATTGAACTTCTTACATCATAGCTGTAGGCTCTCAGAGTGAATATTTCAACAGTCAGAGAAGGACTACATGGTCTTTATGATTCCCTTCTTGAATTCTACTTCAGTTTTTCCAATACTTTCTCATTGAAGTAGTCATAATCATGCCCAGATTTAGTGAAAGGTAACAAACAGCTTCTGATGAGAACAGTGACAGAATTTGTATTTTAAAATTACCATAGTGTTCATCTGATACTAAATTTAAATCATACAATTTAGATTTGAATTCCTAATTGTTTTTGCTGAAGTTATTGTTAAAATATCTTAGCTGGAAATGTAGCTTGGTGGCAGAGGACCTTGCTACCAGGTCTGGGTTTGATCCCTAGCACCACTAAAAAACCACAGTGTACAGTATGACCTTAAGGGTTATTTGTTAAGGAGTGAGTAAATCTTGCTACAGTAGAAGAATTATTGTCAGTAGTAGCTCAAATATAGCAAATATTGCATGACAGCGAAATTTATAGTTTTACATTTACATATACTCAGGTGAAGTATTTATTTGAAAGGTTATCTTTTACTCTTTACATTTTTAACTTTTTAATCATGTCCTGTTTTTAAATTTGTATAGGTTTGAACTAACTTACAATAATTTGATTCTGTTTTCATAATACACAAGAGAACATGATATACTTACTACATCAAGATAAGCAAACTTCTACCATGCTGCTGCTGAATTTTAATATTTTAAAGAAATCGAATAATGGCTTCATTGAATTTTTGAAAATGTTCTTATTTGAGAATGCTAACTTAGAACTATTCATTTTGTTTTCTTTGTAGTAGGGAATCTTGACCTATAAATGGCAATATGGGACTATATGGCCATCAAAAATAACAAAACCCCTATAAGTAGTATTTTTGCAAATTCTGCTTTTAGAATTGACCTAATTTTGCCAAGATGTTTCCAAATATAATAGAAGGAAAAAGCACTTCTGGAGTATTCATGCTGCACTGTTGTAGTGTGTTGCGTTCTTTTAGAAAGCTCTTTCCCCTAACACTTCACTTCGTACTAACTTTTACAACTTAATGATGTATGTATACATACATACCTACATCTGTCCCATTATATGAAAAGTATTAAATATTTGAAAATTGATTATATGCTAGTGATATTAAAGGAAAAAATAAATTGTTGTGCTTTAATGGAGCTCTGGAAATTCATTTGGTCATTTTTGTCATTAATTTGATCTTAGCAAATTAATCTTGCCCTGCAATTTGTAATTTTTATTTTCAGGTAAGCTTTTGGGTTGTTAGAGAGATTCTTCATGCTCAAACATTAAAAATTAGAGCAGAAGTTCTGAGCCACTATATTAAAACTGCTAAGGTAAGCAAAACTTGTTTAGCTCAATCTGTTTCTGCCTGTGATACTTAACTGTTTATTGATACTGGAAAATAAGGCCTGTTGATAAGTCTGGTTTGTTTGTTTTTTAGTTAAATGCCTTTTCCTTTATTTTTCTTGTTTTCACCTTATTTATCTTCCTTCTGAGTAGCTAAATTTATTATCTGTTTCACAGAGTAAGTCAAAGGTCAGATTATATGCTAAGTATGATATTTACAAAATACTACATTATCCTGAAAGTGATGGCAAAAGCCATATAAGATTAAGTAGAATAATGCATAGCTGCTTTTCAGTTACTTTTATAATAGATCACCATGGTAGACATGTGCAGAATAGGAATTCTTTTATTTTCACAAGAATAATATATATTATGTCACCAAATATGTTCACTGAAAAGCTGCAGTGTGGTGCAGGTAATACCAGCAGGAGAAAACAAGACAAGGCACTCCCAGAGAGGATACTGAGATAAACCTGTAGCATTTCCAAATTTATATTAGGTTCACTAAGAGATATGATTAATTATAGCTACATTGGTTCTTCATAATTCATGTAATACGTGCATAACTTACCTGTGAACAAAGACAGTAGATTAAAGCAAGGATACCATGTTTGCAGTTATTGTTTCATAACTTTTCCCACAGTTTCCTTGAGTACATGGAAACGGTTGTATTCTAACAAATTCTGGGGCACTAGGTGGCAGAGCTCGCCTTCTGTATACATATTATTTTTCATAAGTGTTATAAAAACTCAGAAACATTCTTTGTGATAAGGTAGATAATTATTGCGTTTTAGGAAAATAGAAATTAATGATTTTTCTCATTAATTGTGAATATCCAATTTTTGATATGTTATTGTTTTTAATTTGTTTCTGTGCTCTACTCAAAATCAAGTCTTGCCCATTAAACTCATTAAATGATTTAATTTCTGTTCAGACTGCTTAAGACTTTGAGTTATATCTGACAACTTCACTTTTTTTTAATCTCAGACTCTAATTTTTCTCTCATCACTGTCTCATGAATCCCTCTGTTTCTGACTCTGCATTCTATATTGTTTGTTATAAAACTAGCAAGTCAGTCCTTTCCTTCAGTAGATTGTGCCCATTGGTATTTTCCAGAAACACCAATGATATTCTGTAAAAATGTTATATAGCTTTATGCATAAGATGCAAGAAGAGATATAAGGAGTTGTTGCAAGGAATTATAGGGGCTGGCAAGTCTGAAATCTGTAGATATGCCAGCAGACTGGGAACTTGTGCATGAGTTGAAGCACTCTTGCACCAAAACTTCTTGTAGCTCTCTTTTCATTCTTCTAAATACAAAGACTAACATACTGCCTTGTCTGACATAAATAACATGCATTTAATAAAAAATTAGCTCCCCAGCTAGGTAATAAAATCTTTCTGAATGAAAGTTTATGTCATGTTTTGTTTATTATTTCATCATCATCATTATTATTATTATTATTATTTTATTTATTTTCTTTTAGTTTTTGATGAAATGCCTCACCTCCATCATTGTCTAATCCTAGGCTTACCTGGTAGCAGAGTTAAGAAAGTTCTGTGATGACTGGGTTTGGTAGAATCTTTGGGATGTGTGAAGTAGTATAATAAAATCTAGGAAATTAATGCTATATGTCAAGTACAACTCTTGGCAAACCTGGTGTTAGGCATTTTCTGCACACAGACTATAAAAATATCCCAGGGTGGGGGGAAAAAGGATCTGAGGTCTAGGGCAGGAGAAAGCAGAAAATTGAGATCAGTGGAAACCCGATTTGAACCCTAGCCCTGGAGTAATGGAAGTATTTACTAGGAAAACAGACCAGCATCCTGAGTAGACCTTTTTTTACCCCCTGAGACAGGGTCTCACTGTATAGTTCAATATGGCCTTCCCTCACTATGTAGCTCAGGCCAGGCTTGAATTCATGGCGATCCTCCTGCCTCTGCCTCCCCAGTGCTAGGGTTACAGGTATGCTACTACCATGCTCAGCGTGGACCTTTTCTTGAAATTTGGAATGTAAGTCTGAGGATTAGTAATATTTCATTATATGAAATATTAGGAAGGAGACTGCTTATGACATGAAGGAGGCTGCCCCTTAGCTCACTGTGTAGCCTAGGCCAGCCTCGAACTCACAGCAATCCCCTGCCTCTGCTTGCTGGGTGCTGGGATCACCAGCATGAGCCACCACGGCTGACTCTTGCCACTTTTTGAAGCCAATCTGGAAGTTTTTCAAGTGTTCCTGCCATGTTGGGAAAAAAAATACAGTGAATGCCACTACTACTGCTAATTATATGAAGGAGACTGCTTACTAGAACCAGGGTACAAATTTACCAGGTAAATTTGAAACCAAATAATAACTGATTTTTAAAAATATATCACCCAGTTGGAAGTATATTTATTCCCAGGGGTTGGAGACAGTGGTCAGGGTAGAAGATGGAACTTCGGGGCCAGAAACAACTTATTATAAATGTTAGATACTCTAAAGAGAAATACAGTGAAAGCAATTAAATACTAAAATAGTATTGATGAGCTAAATTGTATTGTCAATCTATGTTTGTCTTTTATTCATTTTTAAACTCTATCCTTCCCTCCTTACTTATCTCTCAAATCCTCAGAAACTGTATGAACTGAATAATCTTCATGCACTTATGGCAGTGGTGTCTGGCTTACAGAGTGCTCCGATTTTCAGATTAACTAAAACATGGGCGGTAAGTAATCTTCCTTAGTAAATTAAAAGGTTAACTTTATTGGGGAAAGTAAAGACATCAGTTTTTTAAAATAATTCTTATGATTACTATGATAGTTCATAAATTTTAAATTACATTCTCTGAACTCTGCCTTTTTTCTCTGAAGTGTTGGATCAGATTTTTCAGGTAATTTGTGGGTAGCTTACAATTGATTGGTTTCTGCTCCTTAGGGAATGATATACATGACCTTTTTAAGCATCTTTGATTATATAGTATTTCATATTCACCTATGGGAAAGTATGAACGTAAAAAATGGCATTTAATCCTGTTAAAATGTTTTTAGTAAATTTGAGGAAAATTTAAATTGTAAGTTTGAAAAATTTAGTGATTTACACTTTTTAGTTGTAAATCTTAGGATTTTTCCTTAGGAAAAGTAGAAAATCTGAGGGTAAAATGGAATCATTATATTGATCTTTTTCCAATGTTATGTTAATCACAGTTGGTTCTATCACTTTGATAAGGTAAAGTATGAATTTGATACTTGGCAGATACAAGGGCTAATCAAAATATGATATGTATTTAAATAAATTTATTGCAGTACTATAAAAAAACACATTGCCATTAATTCCCTCCAAGTATTTCCCTTCACTTTGAATATATTTATCCCATTATTTTGTACAGTTTTTTTTTCTTTGAGACAAGGTCTCACTTTGTAGTTCAGGCTGCCCCTTAGCTCACCGTGTAGCCCAGGCTAGCCTCAAACTCACAGCAGTCCTCCTGCCTCAGCTTCCTGAGTGCTACGATCACCAACATGAGCCACCACGCCTGACTCTTGCCACTTTTTGAAGCCAATCTGGAAGTTTTTCAAGTGTTCCTGTCATGTTGAAAAAAAATAATACAGTGAATGCCACTACTCGGTGCCATTCATGGAAAGGCAGGCAGGTGAAAACATTGCAGCAATTCCTTATTCACTGAAACTGTGCAGTTTTTGTGCAGCTTCTGACTCTGCAGTCCAAATGCCCATGAAAGGTATGGAGAGAATGAAAAAAAGTTGATGATAAAAATTAAGAAATAGAGACAAAGCTTATGTATATAGGGGTATAAAGATGGTAGGGAAGGCAGGGGAGTGGGAAAAAATGAGACTCAAGATACATCATGTGCAGATACAAATCCTCAGTGTGAAATGTGATCATGATGTGTATCAAAAATGAGCCAATAAACCCAAATAAGGAAAAAAACTCTTCCAGGTACTTGTAGGTCAATAAATGTCAGTAGCAAATGAATGTTCTCTGTTTAATACAGTGGCCTCTAGCTTCATGAGGCTATTAAATTTAGTTAAGATGAAATTAAAAATTCATTTCCTCAACCATACTAACAACATTGTAAGTGCTCAGCAGCCACATGTTGGCTGGTGTCTGTTGTACCGCACAGCACATAGGTTTCTGTCATCACACAGAATTTTGGTGGACCGCACTTATCTACTAGTGCCTTGAACTTGATAAATGGTGGGAGATTTTAGGGAAGAAAGTAGGGAATGTGCAGTGATAAGTTAGAAAAGATTGTGAAGAGCAAGAAACAAAGATTATGTGTAACTGACCAGATTTAAAAGAAAGCTGATGGTTAGAGAAGAGGTTAAAGATGGAGATCTTGTGGAAGAGGAGCATGTATTTCAGAAGGTACAGTTGAAGTGGTTTTATTGGGTCAGGTCAGAAAATACAAGTTTGATATCTACTGCGGTTAAAATTTTTTTTTTTTTTTTTTTTTTTTTTTTTTAGGTTTTTTGAGACAGGGTCTCGCTTTGTGGTTCAGGCTGGCCCTGAGCTCAGCCTCAAACTCACATCACAGCAATCCTCCTGCCTCTGCCTCCCGAGTGCTGGGATTACAGGCGTGAGCCACCACGCCCGGCACTGTGGATGTGGTACTGGTTGCTGCTGGGTGTGGG
>PVIR01015454.1:0-38274 GCA_004026965.1 Petromus typicus
ATATGTACATATATACATTATGTATATATGTACATATGTACATATATAGTATACATGTATACTATATATTATATATTATATATGTGCATATATTATATATGTACATATATGTATATACGTGCATATATTATATGTGTGTATATATAATATGTGCATGTATTATGTATGTACGTATATGTGTGTATATACATATGTACATATATACGTATATATTATATGTATATATATATATGGTCCTATATGTATATATGTATACATATATGTATATATGTATACATATATATACATATATTATGTACATATATGTTATATATTTATATATTTATATATTATGTAAAATGTATATATATCTTTGCATAGAAAAATATAGAAGATTTTTGTCTTATTAGTAGTGCAACAACCATTTTGTTGATTTTTATGTTTTTCTTAGATTATTTATCCACTGTTGTCCATTCATATATTCAGTTAATAGATATTTGTTGAATATGGCAAAAAGTGTGCATTTTTGTGTTCAGGACCTCAGTGGTCAGGGCAGTATGAAGAGATGAATTCCACTGGTCCCTGTGACTTGGTTTAGTCAAGAAACTGATCCTAGGTGCCTATGATGTTACAATAGTTGAGGACTGGGCCACATCCATGGGATCAGACAGCCCATTCTGTTGTGGAAGAAAATCTTTTAACAGACTAACATTGTGAGTGTGCCATGTACACTTGATAGGACTGTAGAAGATCTGAAATCCTTCCCATTCCACCCTTTAGAGTGCCTACTCCTTCCTGATGATCGTTTCTGGATCGTCCAAGCCACCAAGAAGCATGGTTATCTGTTGATATATTGATATATTGATATATTGATATGGAGCTATTTAGAGGGCCAAGGTAGTTGGAGAAAAGAGTCACAGGTTCTTTGGGCAAGCCAATGGCTTTGCAGCAGAGGTGCTCAAACTCAAACTTCTCATCCTCTCTCCAGTGTAGACTCCTTTCTGAGAAGGCGCTGGTCAGCCAAGAAACCAAAGGTGGGAGCCAAAGGCATTAGGTATGGTCATAAAAGAAGCAACACGGGTGGGTTGTCCAGTGGCCAGTGAGGAGGCAGATGCACATTGGCCTATATTTTCCAGGCAAAGTGTGTGGCCCTAAATAGATTAAAAAATGTACAAGAGGACAGGATTCTGATTCCCTCCTCTGTACATGGAATAGAGCTTCTCTTTGAACAACAACACAGTTTTGAACATTAACTGAGAAATAAATAAATTACTGTTATGTTTGAGCTATCATATAGTTTGTGTAGCCAACTCTGAGAATACAGAAAAATTGCAAAACCCTACTGTCATTCACATAGTGGACTTGGTCAGTTTGTCCCTATTCTTTCCCCTCACAGGTGTATGCACATTCATTCACATGCAAAGACCTTTGCATAGAATTCAGAATCAAAGTTCCACATACATGGTGTGAGCATCTGGGTTTTTCTATGACTTTTATGACTTCATTTTTATGATGGCTTCCAAGTGCCACAAGCTCCTATTTACAGGAAGGATTTCTCTGAAGTAAAGACAAGGGATTCTATGCACTGCAAGCTGGGACTCTAGGGGTTTCCCAACCCCCATCCACTGGAGTATTTCCCAATCAAGGAATGAATGAGAATCAGCAGGAAGACTTGGCAACTTTGAGGAAGAAGTTGAGGAAGATCCGAGAAGAAAGGTGCCCCACCAGATCTAACAGATTAATGAAGTATGTCTTTGCCACAATCAAACTACCAGTTTTTCAGGAAAGGGTTTATTAAAAGAATTCTTCTCCCTCACCTATTTAATGAACCAAAGAAAACACAAATTCTTTCCCTAATTTTCTCTTGCTGTTAAGCTCTAGTCCTCCATAGTGTCCTCTAGTCCTCCATAATGTGATGTGACTGTGTGATAAACTCCTTATAGGCTGCCCTCCCTTCTACACCTTATATTTCTATGCTCATGATTATTAGCTGCATCTCCCAAAGTAAATCTGCTGCTCTTGAATCTCATCCTTAATCTACTGCAGTAGGACTGCTATCTGAGGGAAAACATCCTCAGCTCCTATGTCAGATTATACATGTACTGAGTTACAGCTCACGTGGTGAGTTCATATATTCAAACTCTATTTCTCAGTTTCTAAGAATGATAATATGCTTAGTAATAGGTTTTAAAAGATCCTTTTAGATCCTCCAAGTCACCAAGAATGGTGACTTGCTCCTGTAATCCCAGTACTCAGGAGTTAAAGGCAGGAGGATTACTGTGATGTGAGTCTGAGGCTGAGTTCAGGGCCAGCCTGAACTACAAAATGAGATCCTGTCTCAAAAAAAAGATCCTGTAGAGAAAAATTAAGTCATTCATGTGGGACAACAAATTTGGGCATACAAAGAAACACCAGAGCAGAGTGTACATCAAACATAAAAACAAACAAACAAAAAGAGACAGACTTCTGCAAATGAAGAAAAAATAACTGAGAAAATCAACCCTGCTAGCACCTTGATCTGGACTTTTAGCTCCTAGACTTGTGAGAAAATTTATTCTTGTTGTTTAAGCCACGTAGTCTGTGATCCATTGTTAAAATGTCCAATGTAAACTAATAAATAAACTGAACCCAAAGTTTTTCCTCTCACTCCAACTAGAGGACTAAAGACAATGGATATTTTCTAAGATCAGACAGCATTTCAAGGTCAGGACAAGAACTTGAAGCTTCAGACTTCCTTCTTATGAGGGCTGGCAACCACCTCTTGTTGTTTAATAGCAGATGAATATTGTAACCACTCATGTTTCCTCAAGGCAAAATTTCTTGGTTTCTTTCAAATCATGTTGTCAGTTCATGACCCAGGTTGACAGGCAGAAGGTTGCAGGTCTGGGAATAGCCAAAGTCAGAGGTATATTCCTAAGGAGATAGAATCTGTTTCTTATGGTCCAGAAAAAGCTCGTCCTTGTCCACTTCAGACCATTATTGATGAAGAAGAACTGAGTAACCAGGAAGCATAAAGCCCATGGTGAGCCCAAAAGAACTCATGGAATTTTTTCTAGAACCATGCATTTGGGCTAAAATTCAACTTCTGGACACTGAAAATCAGCAAAAGATGTTCAGTAGAATTTATTCTATATGTATCTATAAGGTACCATGTGTCTCTGTCTATAGGGTAAAATTTGAGTGGTGATCTGCCTAACAAAACAAAGCTACTTCCAACTATTTACCACAACATGCTCATACACGCACACAACTGTTAACCCTTGTGCTTTTGGTCTACTAAGCCAGCTTTTTATGGTACCAGAAATCAAACAAAAGGCCTAATATTTGCCAGGAATTGGCTGCACCACTGAGCTGTGTCCTCAGCCTATAAGCTGGCTTTTTAAACTTGGTTTAAAAAGGAAAAGTCAGAATTTAGCTCAGCTGCAGAGAACCTGCCTCAGCAGTGAAACAGCCTGAGTTTGATCCCCAGGACCAGAAAAAAAACCAAAAGTGGCTCTCAGCCTCTAAAAAGTGTGCCATACTTTCTTAGCAAAACATAAAGACAGAGGAATGTTACTCTCCAAAATTGTTACTCAGCCCAATTGTGACTCCAGCCAATTCTGCAGATGGAAGCAGACACATTTTGCCTGCACTGGGCTGCACCCGTAGAGTCCATTCCTGACTTCATGGCTCTGCAGAAAGGATGGGTGAAGCTGGAGTCTACTAAGGCTCCAGCAGGTGTCATGGGTGAGTAATGAGTCAAATCCCCCCAGTGTGACTTTATATGTAGTTTATACTGTACATCTTTTTGTTTGTGGGGTAGGTGGTTCGGGTTTTTTGCTTTTCTTGTGGGGAATCTTATGTTTTCCTGTGTAGATCTGTCATTTCAGAAGGAATGAGCAGGTCTTTGGTTAAGCTTGTCAACTGTGACAGGGTCAAAAGGTACCAGAAGATGAGGGGTAGAACTCTCTTGTATTTTCAAATCATTTTTCAGAGGTCTTACAAAAGCACAACAACACTGACGCTCTGTCAGTAGAAGAGAGATGTTTAAGGCTATGCATTTTATAATACATTCTGCATGAGATAGACTTCAAGCAACACTCAGCCATCTCAGTCACTAATGTTACTTATTAAATCATGGATTTTGTACTAAGGGTTGTTTTTGCAAATATACAGCAAAGTAAATACATAACCTTTACATAAATAATGTAGCCATTGTTAGTACCACCCTCTGAAAAATTTCTTCACTAGATTTCCCTCTTACTCCAGAAAGAGTAGCTGTCATCAACAATATAAGTCATAACAAATATTGTTGAGGCTTCAGGGGAAAGGGAACTTGAATATTGTTTGTGGGGATGTAAACTAGTAGAACCCTTACGGAAATCAGTATGAAGATTCCTCAAATCTTACTTTCAAAATTCATTGAATAGAGCTATTCCACTTCCAGAAGTCTTCCCAGAAAAGTAAAGGGCATCAAATTTCAATTATCTACAATACTTATATTTACAGCAGCACAATTCATAATAGCTAAGTCTTGGAAGTGGCCTGTATATTTATCCACAAGTGAATGGATAAAGCAAATGTGGTATTTTTATACAATCTGTGCCACAAAGGCTGAGGCTGAGTTATTTGTAGGAAAATTGATGCACCGTAAGACCATAATCTTAAGTGAAATAATTAAAACATACAAAGCTTAAATTTCCTGTGCTTTGTCTTATATGAGAAATACAAAATAGAAACAATGAAAAATAAAAGAGATGATAGGTAATAGTGAGGTCCATGAGATGCTTAGAGAAGGAAGAGAAGGGAGGAGTAGAGGATGAAAAAAGAACTACTGTGTGTCATCCACATATTATTGTCTACAGGTTAGGTTCTAATCATTACTGCTTCAAGCCTGTAATAATAAAAGGGAAGGAAATAGGTGATTAAAAAGACATAGAAACACTTTGACCCAAAAGATTAAGATAGAAAATGCTCAATGTAAAATAGGGTGAAGAAGGGAAAATGATGAGATTGTAACAAAAAAGTAAGGAAACAAATTTTATGTGTATGGGGGGGCGGTAGGGTGGGTAGGGCTATGGGAAAATATGAGAATTAAGTTGTGTCTTATACTGGTACAAATCCCCATTATGGAGTGCAATCATGATGTGTTTATGTAATGTACCAATAAAGACTAAAAAAATATTTAAAAAAAAAAAGATTCCTGTGGAGATCAGTTTGGAGATTCCTCAAAAAGCTAGGATTGGAGGTCCCATTTGACCCAGCCATCGCTCTGCAAGGTATATACACAAAAGAATTAAAAGACTCACATCACAGTGACGTACATGCATGCATGTTTATAGCAGCTCAGTTTGTTATTGCTAAATCTTGGAAACAACCCAAATGTCCATCAGCTGGAGACTGGATAAGAAAGCTGTGGTTCTTCTACAGAATGGAGTATTACTCTGCCATAAAAAATGATAAGTTTGAATCATTTATACTTAAATGGGCATACCTGGAGGATATCCTCACAAGTGAAATAAACAGGTCACTGATAGATAGGTAAATATCACATCTTTTCTCTGGTATGAGAAAATAAAGATGTAAATGAGTTCTAGAACTGTATGTTATATATTGTGAAATGGAAAATACTCAAAGCGAAATAGAGTGAAGAGGGAAAAATAATGAGATTATAACAAAAAAGAAAGGAAACAAAGTTTATGTATATAGGGGGTGGGGGTAGGGTGGGTAGGGCTATGGAAAAAAATGAGAATTAAGTTGTGTTATATACTGGTACAAATTCTCATTGTTGAATGCATTCATGATGTGTATACGTAATGTACCAATAAAGATTTCAATTAAAAAATAAAGATTGGAGTCTTATCTAGAAAAGACTCAGAAAAGTTAAAAATACATACTTTATGTTTTAAACATCTGGAGGGAAGCAATAATCACGAGGCCAAAAGTCAGTATTTTTGTGTACTCCTCACATGACAAATATTAGTGTCTCTCTATGTGGTCAAAACTGTGGTGTTGCCTGTTAGTAATAGATGACAAATAATTGAAAAGATTTGGGGACCAAATCATAAAGGGCTTTGGCAGTGGGGCAGTGAGAGCTTGGGCACTTTGTGGGCAGGCCAGTTGGCCTGGATTGGCAGAGAGGAAGGAGACCTGGAATAATATGAACCAAATAGACTTTCCTTCTCCATACAGAGGCACTGAAAAGTTTCAGTTCAAAATGAAAAGATCATTTCCTAAAGCACATCCTGACAAAAGCAGGCAAGTGTTTTGCAGGAATCAGCAAATTTACACTGAAAGAAAGGACCGGTAGAACATAAGTTCCTACTTGCAAACACAGGTAACTCCTCTGTATGGGAATTCTACAATATCTCATCACCACAAGTACAGGAGGCCATATAGTGTGACCCCTTGCTTGACACTGGGAAACACAGAGGAGACTGCCATGGTTGCTGCTAAAATTTTATTTTTGTGTGATTTAATGAATTGATTCCAAGATTGTTTGGGGTGAGTGAGAAGAAATTTTATTCTGAAAGATGAATTGTTTATTTTATAAGAAGAAGATGATTCGGGCTGGGGATTTAGCTCAGTGTTTCTGGTGCCAGTCTTGCAAGCTCTAGGACCCGGGTTTGATCCCCAGTAACCACATGCAATACTGGGAGTGGACACTCATGCCCAGCAGCAACCAGTACCACATACCATAGTGCTGGGCATGGTGGCTCACGCCTGTAATCCCAGCACTTGGGACGCAGAGACAGGAGGTTTGCTATGATGTGAGTTTGAGGCTGAGTTTAGGGCCAGCCTGAACTACAAAGTGAGACCTTGTCTCAAAAAACCTAAAGAAGAAGGAGAAGGAGAAGGAGAAGAAGAAGAAGAAGGAGAAGAAGAAGATGATTCAATATTTTGTTGTTACAGTGATGGAAAGCCTGAGGTGACTGTGACACATAATGCACATTCTAACAGCTAAAGAAAATGAAGTGATGTGGCTTTTCAAGAAAGTGGATTTGCAGAAATGGGTGTGGCAGCCCACACCTCTGGGAGCTGAAGCAGCAGAATTGAAAACCTGAGCCCAGCCCAGGAAATTTAGTGACTTACTGAAATTCTGCCAAAAAAAAAAAAAAAAAAAAAAAAAAGGAAAGGAAAGGAAAGAAGGAATAAAGAAAGGAGGGAAGAAAGGAAAGTAGGAAGAGAGCAGAGAGAATTTGCTAAGCTTAAGAAGAATAATTTTTAAAGGTGCCTGGCTATTGACTTATCTATATTCTGCAAATGTGGGTGCCATAAAGTATATTAAAAATAAGGTGATAATTTCTAAATTTTTTTCATATTATGTTCATAAAGTTACAGGTTATTGAAGCAGAGATTTTTTTTTAATTGATTCCGGCAGCTTGGAAAATACACATTTCACACCATGCAGGCTCCAGGAGTCTGAGTCAAAGCTGTGCATCAGAAGAGCTAAAAACTGTAGAAAAGAGATATATTGATCTTCGTCAAGACACAAGAAAATTATACGTCAGTTGGAATGTGGAGTAACCTGACCACTGGGATTTTAAATAATCCCTCCACAAAATTTTCACTAATAATTTGTCTAATATTAGTATAGCCACTCAATGTTCTATTTTAGTGCTCATGTAGTGTATCTTTTTCTCTCTACATTTACTCTATTTCTGTATATTTGTAATGTTTCTTTCACTGAAAGTTTGCGTTGCAGTTTAAGGCATATGATAACACCCCTACCTCTGAAAATACGAAAAGTTTTATCCCATATATTTATTGAGTTCTCTGGTGAGGGAGGTGCAGGCTCTCAAGCAGGTACAACATGGCACAAGCGAGCAAGGAAAGACCTCAGCTAAAAGGTACTGATAAGTTTTGGGGAGGGGCCAATGTGAGATTTGCGATGTCTGGATCTTCCACTAGCAACAAAGAGGAAAGCATCTAGGTTTTCTTATTGACTTCTCTAGCTCAGAGTCAGCAGGGAATAGGGAATGTTGAAATTAAAGGTTTGAAGAAAACAAATACAAAAATATGAGTCAGACTCTTCATAATAAAGATTATTATACAGCCTCGCCTTTTAAAAATTGGTTTCATTGGTACATTTTATAAATACATTATGATCACATTCAAGATTGAGAGTTTGTACCAGAACATGATACATCTTGATTCTCATTTTCTCCTTTTTCCTACCTTCCTTACAATGCCCACGCCGTATATACATAAATTTTGTTTCCTTCTTTTTGCTATCATATTTTTTCTGTCCCTTCTTTACTTTCCCCTGTGCCTCACCTTGAATTTTCCCTTTTCCTTTTGAACATTTTCTTCCTATTTCACAATACCTATCATATATTTTGAAACTCCTTTACACCTTCATACCAAAGAAAAGATATGATATTTATACATCTGTGTCCTATTTATTTCACTTATGAATGTGTCCTCAAAGTGCATCCATTTGAATATAAATGACTCAAATTTATCATTCTTAAGGCTAAGTAATATTACATTTTTATTTTTTAAAAACTGCATCTTCTTTATCCAGTATCCCATTGATGGGCATTTGGACTGTTTCCAAGATTTAGCTATTACAAATTGAGCTGCTAAAAACAGAAGTGCCCATATGTCACTGTGGTATTGTTCTTTAAATTTTTTGTGTACACACCTAGCAGTGGATAACAGGGTCAAATGGGACTTCAAGTCCTAGTTTTTCAAAAGAACTCCACCTGATCTCCATAGTAGTTGCACCAGTCTACATTACCACCAGCAAAGGAGAAGCATTGCTCTCTCCCCACAGCCCTGCAGTATTTATTCTTGGTTAATTTTGTGATACAGACGTTCTTTGTGGAATCTCAGTTTTATTTTTACATCTGTATCTCTCCAAATCCAGTGATGTTGAATGTTTCTTCATATGTTTCTTAGCTGCTCTTACTTATTCATCTGAAAAATATCTGTTTATTTCAGCTGCCCATTTTGGGAGTGGGTCTTTACATGGAGGGGTATTTCTTTTTAAGTTCTTTGTATGCTCTAAATAGGAGTCTGTTGAGAAACAGCTGGTAAAAAATTTTCCCATATTGTAGGTTGCCTTTTGGCTTTGCTGGTTGTTTATCTTGCTGTTCAGAAGCTTTTTAAATAAAATGAGATCCCAGTTCTTGATTTCTCCTGCCAGGTCCCATGCTGCTGAGATTTTGTTCATAAAGTCTTTCCCTAAACCAATGCCTTCAAGAGTTCTACTTAACTTATTTTAAAGCAGGTTCAGTGTTTATGTTTTAAAATTTAGGTCTCTAATCTACTTTGATTTTAGTTTAGTGCATGGTGAAAGACATGGATCTAACTTTAGTCTCTGGCAGGCTGAAACCCAGTTTATTCAGTGTCATTTGTTAAAGAGGCTGTCTTCCCCCCATTGACGGCATTTGGCTCCTTTGTCAAAGATGAGGGGGCTTAGTATCTCTCTTGTTGTTTCTGTATCTTCTAATCTGTTCCATTGTTCCTCATGTCTGTTTCATTTTCAATTTCATGCTATTTGTGTCACAGTGGCTTTGTAGTATAGTTTCAAGTTGGGAACTGTGATTCCCCCTGCCATGTTCTTGTTGCCTACATTTGCTTTTGCTCTTCTAGGTCTCTTCCGGTTCCAGATGAATTTAAATCCAATCTGATAGTCTCTTTTTATTGATCAGTTTAATCACTTTTAATAATAAGCAAGCACTTTTTTCTTAAGTGTTCTTTGTTTTCTTTCTTGTTTGTTTGCTTTCAGATTAAAGTTTTCTGAGATCTAATTTTATCTCTTCTACTTGAATTATTATGTAAACCTCTTCTTAAACAATTCTTAGTGACCTTCCTGTGTATACAATGTCTACTTTTGTGCAATCATATTATACATTGAAAAATGTGATATCAATTAATTAAAATTTCAAAACTTTCCAATACTCTAAGCTATTATCTTCCATCTTTTGTAGTATTTCTTGTCATAAAAGGTTTTCCTAACATTTCTACATTGCACATTTCTATTACTTGATATCTACTGAGAAATGCTTTCTGCAGTTGTGGTCAAGTCACAGATGAGGGGATACTGTGTCCTACAGTCTGAGATAGCCTTTCTCAGTGAAACTTCCTACATCTAACAGTCAACAATCTCTGAAAATCTTGATCCAGAAGATTCCTATATCAAATTTAAAGGAACAGAGTTTCAATTTTCCTTTTCCACTTCCTCAATAATTCTCCACAAGGATCTGGAGGGAGAGAACTTTTGCTGTCCTTTCCCCAGGTTGTAGAATTTTGTTTGTCTGTAAGAAAGGATCTGGGCAGCTCTCTGTGCCTGCACCCTAGAGATAGTCTTTTCCCATCTTACCAGCTGCCCACAGTCTTTCTCATGAGCACCTGACAGATATTGATGGAGAAGAGTCTGTGGGGCTTATAAACTCTCCCTTGCTTCTGTGGTTTTCAAGAGTTTTATATTGTCATTCACTTAGCCTTTATATTTTCTTTCAGTTGGCATTTAGAATTTTTATAAATATTTTAGAATAATTCTTTCATTTATTTAAATGTTATTGGTACATTATGAATACACATCATCATCACATTCAACATTGAGAGTTTGTACCAAAATATGACATGACTTGATTCTCATTTTTTTCCCATTTGGTCACATCAAACACCTGTGGGAGGAAGCTTAGTCACCATTTACATGCTGCCTCAGCTCCAAAGGCTTGTCTTGCTTTCAATTTCTGCACTCGTTCACCAAGGCACCATGAAGAGGCATGGCACATACCTCCATGGCCTCTCTTTCATCATCTTTCTCTATCTGAGGATGATTGATTTTTCTCTATCTCATGATGACACAGACACTGATTTTGTTCAAAAAGAATATTTATCTCCCATGGTTTATCAAAGTGCAAACATTACACATCTCTAGATTCTTCCAAACACCAATAAACAGTTGTTCAGGATGTAAAATAATATACAGCTTTGACCAACAAACACCTTCTTTGAATACATCTGTGTTGACTGCTCCAGACTCTTAAGGTTAGCAAGGCCTTCCATTCAGAGCTCCATGTGTTCTTTCTGGGGTGGCTTCTCCATTGCCTTCTTGGCTAGAGCTTCAACCCAGAAAGCTACTTCATTGTCCTTCAGTTTCTGAGCTGTCTGGGTGGAGGCTCCAATCTGCAGGTATCCTTCTTTCTGGTCATACACTGGCCAGTGGGGCAGTCCCTCCCCATTGGGGTTCCTGGGAAGAGAATCACAGAGAAATTTTACAAGAATTCTACAGGCCCCACATTTTTCTGAGATTTTCTATTTTCCCTCAGTTGAGGCTCCTGCACCTCCAGAGAAGGGGAGAGCCAGTCTCCTGGGACAGTATATATATATACGTATATATATATATACATGTATATATATATACGTATATATATACATGTATATATATACATATATATATGTATATATATACATGTATATATATACATATATATATTTTTTTTCATTGAGATCTCATTGTCACAGTGCTGTGGTCTCAGGGGCCAGGTTTGATTATTCCTGCTGTAGAAGACACCGTATACCAGCAAGTATGCCCAACCGCACAGCACCACCAACCCTGCTCCAGCTTTTCCACAAGTCTCACCCATTCCGTGCAAAGTTGGCCCAGAATTTCATCATCATCTTGCTGAGGTTGATCTCTTCTTGTGAGGCACCATCTGTGTGGAAGAATTTTATAAAATAAAGCTTTGCTACGTGAAGTGTGGTTAATGGCCACCAGCGATTGTGGCACTAGGTATCTGTCAGAAATACAGACTTTCAGCTTTCTTCATATCTTAGGTCAAAGTGTGTAATTTAAGAAGTATCTTAGCTATTTTCTGTATACTATGATTTTGAGAAATACTATGAATTCCATCTGTATGCAAGCTATCACTGTCCTCTGCATCTACCTCTTCCCCTCAGGATTACAATGTAACACAGCAGGATTTCCTCTGCCTCATAGAATTGCTGGATGTTGTTGTATCCATTTTTATTCTCTCATACACTCCCACATTTTCATGTAGTCTGAAAAATATCTTGTTTCCAGAAGTTCTAAGGAATCATTTGAGGGGGAGAATCCCAGAGATATTTGTGTATCACGAATAGCCATAAGATAGGTCAAAAGTCAAAAAATATTGAAGAAAAAATACATTTAAGAAAAAAATTCATTAAATATCATCTTAGTAAACTTATTTAAGGTGAAAACATATTAATTTTACATATATAAAGTGATAGATAGGCAAATGCATAGAAGGACCTTTGATTCAAGGTTAACACTAACTTTAACTTTCTTCTCATTTCGTTATGATAGTCTCAAGTGAGCTGGAAATAGAATGACGGCATTCTTGCCTTCAAGGTGGGCCATGCAGGTGACCCACTACTCTTACTAAAGTCAAAAGTCAGGACTGTAAATGTGACTGCCACAGGGTTACATGAATCCACATCCTCCTTCATATAAGCAGGTGAAATGTTATATCTGCTTAACATAGTTCAGCCCTGTGACAGAATCAGGAATTTACAAGTAAAAGAGAAGTGAAAATTCCTCAAGACCATAAAAAAAACTCCTAAGAAACCGAAGAACGTCAAGCCTCCTAATTCTATGTTCTTGGCCAACAAAGAGACATTACCTTTTAAAAATGGAGCCCCAAGCATTGAGAAGATCTCATCCCCGTGGTCTCCAAGAACATTTTTGGGTCTCAAGTCTGAAGCGAAGCTTGGATGATACTGGAACTCATACATGTAGGTGGGGGCTCCAGCATCTGAGAAAACATAGATTATGTCCAATGCACATTACCAGATACACACTTGGGTGACACAAGGTCTCTTTGTGCAGGAAACCACTGGCTATCATCAAAGGACAGAGAATTTCTTGATGTGCTTAAGGTTAAGCAGAAGTTGAAATAAAACTTGGATTTTAACCAGGTATGGGTTTACTGACTGACTGAATGAATGAATGAATGAATGCAGTGCATCCAATGGACACATTGGGTTTGCTGTGCTGATAACTTATTCATGCCCATCAGGAAGAGCACCTGCCACCTGATAAGTATCTTCTTCAAATTATTTTTGAACATTTCCAGTGTTTTTCTCAACCATTCCGAGGTGAAACAAATAAAGTGCTTTTCTGAATAATGAAGATCCTCAAATACAAATATATATAAATATGAAACCTTCTCTTGTGTTTTACAAAATTCAGAGTGAGCAGAGAGCTCTTTCCTGGCTTTTACCATGCTTTCTTACTATCCAAGCAAATATCTCCAGGCCCCAAGAGTTTACAAATTTTCTGCTGAATGAATAGTGAAAGCCACAAACTCCTGTCTTCTGAGGCACAACTCCTGGATGGAAAGTCTGGGTAGTTCACCTGGCAGCAACAACCAGAAGCTCACAAAGAATTCAGCTAAGAGAAGGAAGGTCAAGCCCAATCAGTCAGGTGTAAAAATTTCTCTTTATTCCCACAAATACAGTATGAACATTTAAAAATTCAGAAAAATTATAAATGAAAGCCATATGTTAAAACTTCAATCTGTAACTCAATCATTTGAGGAAGAAACTCAAAATCCAAGTATAAAGAACTATTGTGAATGGAAGAACTTATTTTAGGCAGCATGCTGCCTAAGATCCTTTGAGGAAAAAAAAACCCTTTCTACCTAAAACCATGTAGATTTACAAATTTCCTCTAAGCATTATACAAGTTTTCAAAAGAAAGTAGGCCACAGGTTTAGGAAATGGCAATTATGAAGAACAGAAAAACAGACAATAAGACACTATCAAGAGACCAGAGTATCTATCACACATTTTGGATTTCGTTTACACTTTCAGTGTCTCACACTAGAAAAACAATAGAGACATCTATGTCTTATTTATTTCACCTTTGAGTATGGCCTCAAGGTACATCCATGTAGCTATAAATGTCTCTAATTTTTGTTCTTAGCAGCTAAATAATACTCCATTTTATTTAAAAATATCTTCTTTATCCAGTCTATGACTGATTGGCATTTGAGCTATTTCCTAGATTTAGTTATTAAAAACTCCTGCTATAAACATGAATGCACACAAATTACTGTGGTATGATGGTTTTAATTCTTTTGTAATAGATCCAGCAAGTAAACAGCAGAACCGAATGAGTTCTCTAATCCTAGATTTTTGAGGAATCTTCCTACTGATTTCCATAGTAGTCACACCAGTCTATAGGGTGGGAAGAAAATCTTCAAAAAGAAAAGATAACTGGGTGGAGACAGGGGGGAGCAAAGAAGGGAAAGAAAAACTTTGATGGATAAAATAGGAACAAAGCTTATTTACATAATAGCATGAAGGCCTGAAGAAAGGGAAAGGCAATGGGAAAAAATAAGCATCAAGATATACACAGCTACAAACTGTCAATGAGGAATGTGATCAGAATGGATTCCTAAAATGTACCAATATACTCAATTTATTTAAAAAAATGATTTGTGAACATGCACACAGTGTCGTGTCAGCATCAGAAGGTCCAATGGTGGACCCATCCTGTCACTCAGCTTGCCTCACTGGCACACACCAAGAGTGAAAAAATTCTGCACAGATATTGAAAATGATCACATCCTACACCATGACTCCTCTCTGCAATCTGTACGGACGACCTATCTGATCTTATACTTGCCTCCTACTCTTCCCCCAGATCCACTAGTCATCCTATTTTAAATCCACCTCTTAGGTTGAAAATATTTTCAGAGCTTTTATGCAATATTTGCATTCTAGTCCCACTTATTACTGTCATCTCAGGGAGGGAGCCGTTGTGACAATTGTTGCTGGTGCCTCCTATGTAACTCCTGATTCTGGCCATCAGGCTTTTATGTGGCTTCTAGAAACCACTTGACTCAAGTATATGAGAAATCAAATTATCATAAAATTAATAACACCTCAGAACAGTCTTCAACCAAAGGCACTGGTGGCCAAATGGCCAGCTCCCTCCACTCAGACAGGACAACTCTGATATGTGTCTTCTTCTTGTATTCCATTGCTGTCTAGCTCCGCTTTAGTGCAGTAGAGGCATGCTGGACTCCGTATCATTTTGGTTTCCTTCTGTTGCCTATGTCATTTCCTCATGTCTCCCTACTGGTGTTTTCTGGGAGTACTTTCCAAATTAACAACTTGTATTTGTATCCTTTTTCTCAGAGTCAGCTTATGGTAGAAGCAAAAGAGGATAGAGTCCCTCCCAGGCTATATGGAATCAACCTTTGTTTCCTAACTCTCAATATTTTCCTTATCTGTTGAGAGGAGAGATGGGAAGTTTAGAGCCCAACACTGCTGTCAGAGTCTCCCACACACGACTTTTTAAGACTCACCTCTGTGGCCACGGGCCACAATCACAGATGGGATGCCAAACATCAAATCTGCAAATAAATTCAAGAATAGCTCTCTCTTTTGGACAAGGTCATCTGTCCCTCCTAAATACTTCTCAATGAGGATGGTTGTCAGTTCCTCGGGAATGTCCTGAAATGCAGCAAGAAAGTGATCATCCCTACCTGGTAAGTAATATGCAGCCCCCAGCCAATCAGCAGGCTGGTGACCCTCTTAAGTCTTGTGAAGATCTCTGTGGACAATAGAGTGGAAAAAACAGAAAAATGAACCAACGTCAATTCCAGTCTTTACTTGCCAATGAATTGGTCTATAATTTTAGGTAAGCCCCCAAATTTTCTTTGTGTTTATACTACTTCCATGATTTCCTACTTGCTTACAATGTAGCGATAGAACTTCCTCAAGAGAGATGTAGCTGTCTTCTGGTCCAGCTTGCCTTCAGGGATTGGATTACCCATTAGCTGTTAAAAGAATGGTTAAACATTTGTGAGTAATCATGAGTTAACAGGAAATAAGTCAAATCAACGTAGAATGAAAGTTCTATGTTGGGAACCATTACAACAGGGTCTTTCATGACTTTGAAAACAACAATGAAAGAAATGGACATAACAAGAAACATAAAGGAATATAAGAAGTTGATAGATGATACATAGATAGATATGTATGCATACAGATACAGACATATATTTTTATGAGGGCAGATGGTTAGTCAAAGAGTAAGGGATGATATAAGAATATTTAAGTCGAGGTATTCTTAAAAACCAAGGCCAGGGAAAGGGGTTACTGGCCATATCCTACAGACTCAGGAGAACAAAATCACCATTATGACTTTGGTTCTTTGGCAAGACCCCTAAATGTGACTGAAATGAGAACTATGAAATTCTTGGCATGTGACAACTCTGTCCAAATCTCTGCAATAACTTGACCTAAGTCCTACCTGCCTTTTTGCCACTTGAAATCATGGCCTAGCATGATCCCAGACCCCTAAAATGCCTGCTAGAGAAAGGTCAATACTGCCAAGAGAATACATGCTCGTATGCAAAGATTATGAATCCTCTCAGAGTAGTTACTTTACAAAGCTTACAGTTATCAAGATTAATCTGCTCTTTGAAGTACAAATCCTTTAGTTGAAACAGTTTCTCAAGGCCCAGAGAGCTAATTTGTTTTGGAAATGCTTTGAAATATAAACATATCAGGAAATGTGAAATGACTCTTGATAACCCTGACAATCCCCATGGCATGATTAAGATTTAAATTCAGTGAGGGCCTCACTCGAGCCTACCTTTCTGCTTTCCTTCCTGAAGATAAATCTTTCTCTTACAGATGAGCATGAGTGAACCAAAAATCCAGTGATCTGGTCTTCCTCACATCCAGAGTGCCTCTCTGTGCTCACCCAGCCTTAAATGTCTCACTCTTTGGTGTTAGGGATATGAGTTCAGGTCATGCTTGATCTTTTTCCTGTTGTGACCAAGTTACTAAAGAAAACTTATCATGTTTCTTTAACTGGTACTTGCTTCATTTATCTTTAGTGTTAAAGAAAGCCATTCTTCACTTTTGTAAGAAAACAAATCAGAAGCAGAGTCTTTCCTTTGAGGTGCCTGGAAGCACAAGTGGGGATCTGAGTGAACCAAGAGTCCAGGGCCACTGTAGAAGCTGCTGAATATGAGCCTGTCTTTCCTGAACTCCCTAGGCTCTTAATCTGTCTGTTTCCTCAGTTTCTCCAAATACACTAATATTCTCTCTTCAGAAATTCAAAGACTAGACATTTCAGGATTATTAAATATAAAGGTAATTAAAATTTATTTTAGGAAGAAGATCCACCCAGGTGACACATGCTCCATCCCAGGGAAGTTCTGGGGAAAATAATTACCCTAATGCCAAAGTGGGCAATGCGAAGGGATTTTAGGGAAAGACCACCTCCTGGGACCAGAGGTCAGGAGGATGACAGTTGAGTGTCTACAGCAGGTACATCTGTCTAAGACGCCTGTACCTACTCACCATTGGAATGATCCAGCCAAACTCTTGCTTGTTGAATCCTACCATATAGGGAACAGTATTGAAATTCTTTCCAGCCAAAATCTCTTCAGGTTCTTTGGACAGCAGTACTCCATCCATCACAGCAGGAATGAAGGGGTAGTGCTAGGCAAAAGAACAGCACATCTATGATCACTCTGCTGAAGTTATGGCAGATCTACACTGCCCCCGGTGATGGGCACTGGCCACAATAACTCAGGGTCCTGAAAAGGCTATGTCTGGGAGACTCTACAGGCAGAAATTTGGAAAGCTAGTGGTGACGAGGTGAGGAAGGAGAGGAAAATGGAAATCATCACCCAAATTAAAAATTTATATTGTTACAATATACAAAAAGTTGATTATGATTATGTAAACTAGTTATGTATGTAATATGCTGAACTAGTGAATGCTGGGTAGTTGCTCAAAAATAGATTCCAGAATTAGGTTCCTGAGAGCCCCTGTCATCTTGTCATCACTCTTGTTTTATAGGTAGGTTCTTACTTAAATATTTGCCATATAACACAAGTTGCTTAGAATGAATTAATTACATCTAAAATTTACTTATAAGAAAACACCACCTAGGAAGGGCTGATGATTTTCATAACTCTGGGTAATTGTAAGTTTTGTTAGCTTCTGCCTCAATCAATGTTATCTACTATGCTTTTTTCTTAAATTCAAATCTTTATTGATACATTATATATACACATCATGATTGCACTCAACATTAAGAATTTGTACCAGTATACGACACAAATTAATTCTCATTTTCCCCATTCTCTTACCAACCCTACAACCCCTCACTCCTTATATACATGAGCTTTGTTTTCTTTCTTTATTACCATCACATTATTTTTCCCCTCATTACTTACCCCTGTACCTCATTTCCTTTTGAATATTTTCTATTTCACAATGTCTACTATATATTCTAGAACTCATTCACATCTTCATTTTTTCATACCAAAGAAATGAAAAAATATTTGCATGTCTGTGACATATTTATTTCACTTATGAGGATGTCCTTAAGGTATATTCATTTGTGTATAAATGACTCAATGATTTCATTTTTATGTCAAGTAATACTCCATTCTATAAAAGAACCACATCTTCTTTATCCAGTCTCCTGTTGATGAACATTTTGGTTGTTCCCAAGAGTTAACAACCATAAACTGAACTTCTATAAACATGGGTACACATATGTTGCTGTGATATGGATCTTTTAATCCTTCTGTGTATATACCTAGCGGAGGAATAGCAGGGTCAATTGGGACATCTAATCCTAGCTTTTTGAGGAATCTCCACACTGGTATCCACAGTGGCTGTACGAGTATACAATGCTTTTTATAAATCATTATTCCATGAATCCATAAATTTAGCTGTTTTCCCAACTTTTTCATGGCTGCATCATATACAGCTATTACTAGTAATATAGACATTATGTTATTGCTTTACATATGACGTTTACATGGAGATAAGTGACCTTTTCTTGTGGATTCACAATATTGTTGACTCGTTAACACTGAATTTACAGGCAAGAAGTCATAAGTCAAGCCTAAATGTAGCTTATCTATTGCATATGTTTTCTCCATGAGGCATATCACATCCTCCTATGCTTAGGAAGAGTAGACAGCACTTCAACACTATGCTTGAGAGCCATCTTAAACTAAGAAATAACTAACAAAGGTAAGTATTTCAACAAATGAGCCACTGCATAGGTGATCAAATTTAATAACAGAGATAGAACAATAAAGTACATTTTCTCCCTTGGGCTCACATGGGTACATGGTCATGATATGACACAAGTTGCTCAGTACTGTCAATAAGTTTGTTGTGTATTACCCCAGAATCTCATTAAGTATTAACTTGGGGGCTACAAATATACTTCAGTAAGTGAACTCACAAATACAGTAGCCCAGGTGACTAAGATTCAAATGCATGTAAGTATTGCTAAAGATAAATTTATTAAACTTACTACTCAAGTGACACTTCATGCCCTACTTAAGAGAAAGAGAAGATCAAGATGAGGACTAGACCCTCCTGTGATCATCGGACAACACAAACAGGCTTTGAGTCCAGTCACTGTTACTGTGGAAATAGTACACAGTTCAGCGAGGGCTGCTCTGGGAACAACAAAAGGAGCAGCTCATCTGAAGGAAAACACGTAACAAGCCCCTGAAAACTGATGCTTCTCATGCTCAGTGGGATATGGGATGCAAGGGAAAACCACGTAAAGAAAAGACAGGAACTCCTAAAAGTGAAAAAAAAGGTGAGCAAAGGCACAGAGCTATCACTGTGTAGAGCTATAACCCCAGGACTATTAAGAAGTAGTCAGCCTGAAGGAATCCCTTGTAACAGAGACAAGTGATATGGTAGGTAGTGGCCTATGTCTTCTGTGTAGTAACTGGCACATCTTTGAACCTCAGGTACATTAAGTCTAACAATGGAGGAATGGAAATTTGTCTTATAAACAAGATTAGAATTTTAAGAAAGGACAGTATATTCTAATCTTTGACCATGAAAGTAGGGAACAAAAGAAGGACGGCTTTGGTAGAGGAGTCCCACGGAGGCCTCTGACATCACCCACCATGTGAATGACAGTGATGGTCATTGTCTTTTCAAAGGATGATAATGTTTCATTAACAATGAATTGAAGCTTAAGGATTCAAAGAATGAAAACCGATAGTCAAGAAACCAAAAGTCCTTACCTCTTTGGGGTCTCCGAGTAAATCCACACCAAGAAGTTTCTGTGAAGATAGAAGCAAATGTTGTAAGAAGGCTTTCTCAGGTGAAAGCTTATTCTTTTGAGCTGTGCCCTAGATGTATCATGATTTTCTTCCTGCTTCTTCTTTGGCTGGTTCCAGAGAAGAGCACTCTACCAGGTCTTCTGGGCATGAGCACAAGGTGGCAGAGGAGGATAAGGAGAGGCAGGTACCAGCAAAAGAGGGTAGGATGGATAACCCCAAGTCAGAATTGCTGGTAGTCTTCAGAGAACATTTGCTGTTGATATCTGCCCTCCTCAGCCTATCTTTTCATTCCCCCCTTTGGTGACTTAACTTCAATTTTCCTCTTGAGGAAAAATGGAAGGGAGTTGACTGCAGTTCGGTGAATGTGACAGCCCACAATGACTGACCTGACAACAGGTGAAATGGCATGGCAGGAGAAGGAATTCTTATTACTCCTTACCTCCTGCTTCTCTTTTCTCTCCTATTTCATGCCTTCAGGTGTCAATCTGTAACCTGGGGTCTCGGCATCCCCAAAATTAGACAACAGTGTAAGGATGGATACAAGATCCATCCAACAGAGTGTACACAAAAACTAATGCTGTCATTTTCTGATGGATGATTCCTAAACTGATAGATCTCCAGATGATTGTGGTCTTTTCAACCTTCTATGACATAAATGGGCTGCAGAGAGGTCAGCAGACAAGAGTGGGAGCTGAGTGATAGAACCAAGTAGATTCTCTGCATCTTCAGAACACTCAGACTCAGCCAAATGACCTAAGCCATCTGTTCCTGAAATTTTCAGTTATCTGAGTTATTTGTCACATCACAATCCTTTTTCCTCAAATCACTTTGAAAAGAGTTTTCTCATTTTGTGTTATTAATTCCTGACTCATGAAACCTCAGTGAATCTTATTCTAACTCATATTTTTCATTGTTTTATGTGCTCATAAAAATTGTAGGGACTCACAGAACAGGAATTTTTACTTTAGTCAACAAGTCTTACCTAAATACAGGGACAGGAAATACTAGGACTCCAAGATGGAGGAAACCCTCACAAGCCAGGTGACTCTGTGTGTGTGTGTGTGTGTGTGTGTGTGTGTGTGTGTGTGTGTGTGTGTGTGTGTGTATGCGCGCGCGCGCACGCGCGTGCGTGTACTGGCAAGCAATGGTAACCATGGAAGCACTTCCACAACAACTCAGAAAGATGTCCTAAGATCATAGATTCCCTGGATTTTCCTGTCGCCAACCATTCCTGCATGACCTCTGTCTTCTTGTGCTACACGGATAATGATTCAAATATTTTCCTCTTTTTAGATAGTAGAAAACACCTATGGCTTAACTATTTGAGAATCATGAACAGCTTATTTGACCTGGTGAATGAGGGCCACCTTCCAAGTCTATATTAGAGTCAGACCTTGGAAACACTGGCCAAACACGGTGCTAGAGACTTGCCCTAAAGATACAGAAATTTCTTTTAGGATCAAGACTCAGATGGAGAGGTGTAGCACTCAGGTAATTCATAAGATCACAGAAGATATTCTCTGAAAAATGAATTGATTTTCATGGTTCCTGGATGCTGTTCTCTCTAGATCTCTGTCCTGCTAAACTTCCCAGTGGTGACAGATGGCCAGAACCCTCCATCAATGTGCAAGTGTCATCATCCCTGAGAAGCATCATTGCACAATGGCAGGATATTATGAATGTGTCCTCTCTTTGCATTCCCATCACATTTACCACACTAAGTGTATGGTTTGGTTTCTCCTTGGATAGTTCTTTTGGGAGACACATTATGGTCAGTTTATGTTCAGAACAACTCCCCTGACAGTGTCCTTCCATACACTAAGCATGGAAAGATGGATGAATGGCTTGGTCAATGCAAGTATAATTGGAGTAATATGTGGCTAAACAGATAGCAACAACCAGATGACTAATGGATGTGTCATTCCTTTTGTGATACTGGTTGAAGGAGTATAGACATTTGGTTAATAACTCATGGAAGAAGGGAAGATTCTAAAGAGACAAATGAAAATCTATGGATTGATAAGTACTAGGCTCATGAAACTACTAGTGAATTTCATTGAAAGCATGGATAGAAGAAAAGATGGATGGGGATGATAGATGAATAATTAGGCTATCCTAAGTTAGTAAGAGTTATCTATAAATCTAGAAAACTGGGGCACTGCTACGTTATAGATTTTATAGCTTCTAAATCAACCAGATAAACTGTGATAATATTCTGAAAATATTTATCCATTATGTCCCCATCCTCAAATTCAGGATGATAGTGGCCTGTGGAAATATAGAATATTCAAGTATTTAAAATAAATCCCAAAATGAGAATGTTAAAATATTATAGTTGAAAGAAATGAGAGATTGTAATGTAGTTTTCCATCATGTTATCACTGGGTAATTTTGGCATTTGGGCTATTTCAAAGTGAAAAAAGGAAAAATTAAGTTCCCAGTTAGGTGAGCATGCCAACAATGCTGCTGAAAGTAAGAAAGTGTCACAGGTGGTTTAACTACTGCAAGAGGAAGCAGAGGAGTTGAAGTTGAAAACCAAATACTTAACATGGGGCCTGGAGAACAGAGACACCTACCATTTCCTTTGTGACCTCCAAGAGCTCCTCCTCTGTCTTCTGGAGCAGGCAGTGCACCATAACAGCTGAGGTATCAGTTTTACACCCCGCAGTATCAGCGATTTTCTGCAGTGATGACAAGTAACATTGGAGTTATGGAACAACATTCCTTCCCTTCCGCAATGTATGCAGAAGAATGTTTCCCCAAACTCAGTTTCTAAATGTGGAAGGAGGTGCCTGTAAATGGAAGGTATGGGTTCCGGGTCTTACAGAGTGTAACTTCTTTGTTACTGTAATTGTCCCATGATTCAGTAACATAGTATATGTGTCTCTATTAAAATTGTGAAATAGAAAATGCTCAATGTAAAATAGGGTGAAGGGGGGAAATGTTGAGATTGTAAGAAAAAAGTAAGGAAACAAATTTTATGTGTATGGGGGGGTGGTACGGTGGGTAGGGCTATCAGAAAAAATGAGAATTAAGTTGTGTCTTATACTGGTACAAATCCCCACTGTGGAGTGCAATCATGATGTGTATATTTAATGTACCAATAAAGGTAATTTAACAACAACAACAAAAAAAGTACTATTAAATATCATAAATCTAGTTACTAATTTATTTCTTTGGATGAAAAATTACCTGTGATTCCCAAAAAATAAAATTTTAAATGTAGTTAAAAAATTGACACATGATTATCTGTAGTATAACAATAAATAAATGAATAAATACGCTCAATAGTCTCAAAAGTTAAGTCTCAAGAGAGATTTTTGTCCTGGATCCATGGAGTTTGTCTCTGGTTTAAAATCCCAGCTTCTTGATTTCCTGGCTATTTGTCCTCCAGCAAGCCTCTCTTTGGGCCTTTATTTCCCCCATCATAGGTGAGGGTAACTGTTGCACTTCTTTTATAAAAGAGCTAACACAGGTGAAGTGCTGAAGTGTGCACCATGTCTCCAACTCAATAAAGCCTGTGCAGAGTTGCAAGAGGCCTAGATAAGAGCATCCACTAGAAAATATAAAATGCATAACATGATATAAGTGTGAACAGGAGAGTGGAGAGGAAATATCCATTCCTATTCAGCCCGACTCCCTTCAGTGGTTCTTTAAACATCTCAGCTGAATTCCACAAGAAACATCAGAAGAATATACGATAGCTCTCCAGAGTGACACCTACCTTAGCTACAGGTCTGACGTCTTTGCTGTACAGACCAGCAGTGAAGACCACACCACTCTGAGAAATGGCCCTGTGGAAGAGGTTCTTGGCCAGGGGAGACAACACCTGACAGGAGAGTGGAGAGGAAAGTTGATACTTACAGGGTAGAGATCAGCAACTCCCTTATTTTTTAAGGTGGCCCTACTTGCTCCTCTCCCCTAACCATTCACTTGGAGACTCCACCTCTTGGTGGATCGAAAAGCTCCTCACTTTTACCTTTCTTTTTTTTCCAGATTCTTCTGGTTGCAGTTTTCTCAAGAAAACTTTAGAGAGATAGATACCTATATAGATATAGATATGAAATATGTAAAGTACTATTCAAATCATGCCTAAAGCTCTACAGTGACTGTTTATAGACAGGGGGAATGTGATGACTGTTGTTTGGGGAGAGGTTAAATATTTTGTCTTTTTCTCCACTATAAAAGTTCATAAGCTCTTCTTCTTAGTATTAAACTATGAAACCAGTACTTGATTTAAAACTACAGCAACAAGGCTGATTCGCTGCTGAACACTAAGTACCTTGACAATATTTATATCCCCAGAATCCTCGGTGTCATCAGGTAGTATTCCTCAATCACACTCCCCTCATCTTCAAGATGTCTCATGACCCAGGTTGTATTCACGTCTCTAAACCCCTACCTCATGCTCCACCATTTCAACTTTCATCCCTTCTTCTGTTCATCTGATTCTCATAGTCCACCTTGTCCCACAGTCCCAGAGAGTATTGTCCACCCTCTTTGAAATTGCCAACCTATCAAGTCACTTCCGAGGAGCTCCTGCATTAAACTTTTAGTGGTGAAATCCCAGTAATATAAGGTTTGGTTTGGAGCTAAGCAAATACTTTATCCAGCTCACATTCTTGCCTCTTTCTGTGTAGTTTATATTCATTCCTACATCCCAAGAGAAGCAAGGTGATCCCTAGTGCTGAAATGACTAGGAAGAAGAAAGAAAGCTCAACCAAGCAGGAAGAAGAGGCAAGTCACTACTACAAGCTGGAGCTAGAGATTCTCATGGCCCAGGCAATTACGTGGAGCCTAAACCTCCTACAGGACAAAGAAAGTTGGGCTTTGGTTCTTCACTGGCTTATGCTGAGCACTGAGAAGACTCAGCTCTGACCCAAGGTCTTGTAACACAAGGACACATGACTGAATTGGTTGATCTCCAAGAAGTCCCATCTGCAACTATAGAAAGCGTGGAGCTGAGACCTGGTAGCAGTAACACTTACAAGAACAGAGACAGATTGACCACCTGATGACTCTCCAAAGATGGTCACAGAACCTGGGTTTCCTCCAAAGTTGGCGATGTTGTCCTTGACCCACTGCAGTGCAGCCACCTGGTCCAGGTGACCCCAGTTCCCCAGGCTGTGTTCATCCCCTGTGCTGCAATAGACAAAGTGGGAGAGGGAAACAGAACTATCTCAGCAGGGGCTCAAAAAACCAAATGCCCAAGGGACCCAACAGTCTTCTAGAGTGAGTCTGGGCTCTGTACACCTGATCTGATGGCCTTTCCTATAGCAGTATTTTATAGAGAGTTCCACGTTGGTTCTAGTAGCTGCTGTAGGCTGAGCATCTACTCTGTATCCAAATGTGATCTAAGGACAAAGTCAGATCTGGAAACAATTCAGGCAAAAGTCTCTGGCTACATCTAGCCCATACCAGAGATCAAAAACAACCTAATGAAAAGACAATATATTGTTAGGTACTGAAGATAATCCAGAATAAAATAAAACCTGATACAGAAAGGAGCACATGTGTGGTGAAAGCTTCTCTGCAGCACTGAAATTTGTTAGCGATCTGGATAAAATGAGTGCCTCGGTCTTGTAATTATTTCACAAAGAGAATTTCATTTAGGAGCAGTAGCGGGTGCACAGAGCCCAGGTACAAGTGAACAAAACGAGTGTACCTGCTGTGAGATCTACTAATGAGCATGCTCTCAACCGTGGCAAGGACTTCTGTGTTGTAGCAACATGGGACTCCTCCTCAGAGGCATAAGTTACTCTAGCTATGTCTTGCCTGTGCACAATGGCTACTACATGAAGCAGCCACCATGTAAAATTATCACATTTATAAAAATAAATGACTGTAATCCAGGATGAAGTCATAGGCTTTGAGCTCTAGTACAAGCAAGGAGAAGGTGTGAAGTCTTTGGATAAATAGACTTTAAAGTCGGAGCCAAGATTAGCTGGCCAAGTTGATATCAGGTAGAAGAAAGAGTACAGAGTGCAGGGCTGCCCAGTGAGTTTTTATCTCAATGATAGGGAAGATAAAGCTGCTGGTGGCTCCCAGAGGCATTTTGTGAGAATGGAAAAAGTCAGTGTTGGGTGAAAAGTAGTGATCCTCATGGGCTTTCTGAGGTAGTAAATATCACAATCTGTCCATGTAAAGTTGGAAGCAACTGAAGGACATCCAAAGGAGATGAAAGAAGGTTACTACAAATCGCATCAGGCATTAAAATACAGGAGCTTCGATAGTGGTGCTGGGGTCACTCAGGAATTAGTAGAGGACAGGAAAATACAGAAGTCTGGTGATAGAGGAGAAGGAGAAAGGGGCAAAGAAAAGCAGTCAAGAATTGGGAAGTGTTGCTGGTGGTAACTGTTGGTCTCTGGGAGAACAGCCTGGTAGTGGGGTTAGCTTAAGATCTGTCTTGTCCAGCATTGTCTGCACTCTCTCCATGAGGCTTCTCTTTCTCACTAACCTAGAAGGTGTACTCTGCTGAAGGCCCACTCTCAGCAGAGAAGGAGACTTGGGGAGAAGCGAGACCTATCCCAACTTTTCTGGGCACAGAGATACATTACAGATGAAAAGGAGATGAATATTTCCGAGGCAGTAACATTAGGTCTTGGCTTTGAAGAATGAATAAGTGTTCGCAAAGTAGAGTAGACACTTCAAGCAGAGGGATTCAGCTCATGAAAAAGCTCAGAAGCAAATAAACAAATGTGACTGGTGATAGCAAATTTCAGTGGAGTCTAATAATGAAAAGAATGGATATGTGATTAAGGGCCATAATAGAGAGTGATTTGAGCAGTGTCATGACTACAGGAAAGACCTCATATTTTTCATGAGACAACTACTATGTTTTGGTTTGTGTGTGAGTTCATGTGTAGAAGTCTTGATCCTTAATGTACTAGGAGTAATAATAGCTAAGAGAACCTGTTAAAGGTGAGGTATGGTGGAAGATGAGTACGTCAATAGAGCTATTGGGCTTTGAAGACATCAGAGAAGAGCTCATTAGATGCTGGTTAATTCCCATAAGAGTGAGTTACAATAATAGAGCATGACCACCTCAGACTCTGCCCCTTGACTTTCGGACCTGTCCTGTGATCAATTCCTTGTGCTGAAATTTCCTTCCTGATTTGTAGCACACTGAGCACGAGCCAAGGGGTTGTCATCATTACCAATCCAGGGAAACCACTTGACATTGGAATGAACTAAACATCTTAGCATTTTTACATAAATATCCAATCCAGATAAATTACCATATGAACAGAAAATAAGACAACACTTAGGGTAATACAGAGAGATGAGAATCCAATATCTCACCTGAAGAACCCCCAAATCCCCAGGCGGAACTGAATGGTCACCACCACCACATTTTCATAGGCAGCCAGGGCCAGTCCATCATAGGTTGATCCTGAACCCACCACCAGACCACCTCCATGGATCCACACCATCACCTAGACAAAGACGACACAGCCACAATGTTTATACAAAGCATTTATGAAAATGATCTCGAGTTTTTTTTCTTAATTACTTACAAATTTAGTCACATGCCTGTGACTAAAGGAAGCCATTACATAAAGCCCAAGAGTCCCACCAGTGTTGCAAAAGGCAGCATTCTTCTCCCCAAATCTCCAAGCTGGGCTCAGGTTACTACTCCAGAAACTACCCATGGGCTACACCTGCCATTTTCCCATACCTCTGTGCCATGTCCTGCCAAGGCTCTTTAAATTGAGAATGTCATGAAAAGCACAGCAAAGACTAAGGATGCTTGATCTTCCCCCAAAACTCCACCATTCTATTTCCTAGACTATATGGGATGCTAAATCTACAGAAGGGAAAGAGGAAGCCATTATGTTTCAGCTACATCTCAGTTAGCTCTGTGGAGCTAACTTCCAATGTCTGTAGTGCATTATACTTCCTGTGCAGTTGGATTATCTCAAAATTTGAGAATTCCATTAGTGGAGTACCTTCCTACCATGTTCCCACTCCACCTCATCTGCAACCTAGATGCTATGCATCCTCTCAGCCCAGCCTCATATTCACCTCTTGAAGGAAGACTTCAGTTCTCTGACTAACATTATGTGAAAGCCTAGTAGGTACCTGGGACTTTGATGAGAAATGAAAGTGACAATATAATAAACAAAAACATACATAAATGATGTTCTTTCGTGTAAAAGCTGACACATCTAGGAAGAAATGAGATTGGATAAAATAGTACTGCTAAAAGAAAAGAGCTTATACAATAATTGTCCTCAGCATTGAAAATTACTTAGTGAAATAATAAGTACCAGTAATGTCCCATCTGACAGGCAAGCTAGGACACTTCATTGCCCAAGATCCTATAGCTAATAAGTGGTAGTGTAGTAGAAAAAATTTGCTTTCTGATCAATACATTGTAAAGTCAGCAGACGGTAAAATATCATAGATTCTCTATCATACTCTGTGTCAGCTTTAACTGGGAGAAGTGTGCTGTTTGTTCCTCTATGGGCCTTTCTAACCCCTTTGTTTTATGTCAGTCTGAACTTTTTAAATACTGAAGTTAGACTTGAGATTGACTTACAGAAATACCACAGCCTTGAGACATTGGATACGTGCCTAGTCACATCACGACTGTGTGAGCTATAGGCCAGATATGTGCTTAAAATAGTTTTGTGTAACTGCTGATTCCCTGCCAATTGTAACTGACCCTCAATGAATTAACCAATGAAATCTGCTAAGGCGGCTTGATCAAACCTGTAACCAATAGAAGTACCAATGCCAAAGTACTTTGCTCTACATGCCCACCCATTCTAAGCATTAAAAGTACCCTGCTCACCCATAAAACTGGGGCCAGTCCATAAAGAAATGTTTAAAAGGACTGGTCATTACCAGTAATAAATATTTCTTGTTTTATCCAACTGTCTAGTCTCTGATTGATCACTTCAACTGATCTGGTCAGGTTGCCACAACAGTAGCAGCAAGACATGCCCTTCATTCTGGCCCAGAGCTCACATGCTGAGCTGCCCACTGACTGAAGCCCACAAGCACAGCACAGCAATCTGGCTGTGAGGGCAAGAGGAAGATCCTTCTCTAGCAACTCCACCTCATGTGCTTGCTCTGTGTGCTCAGCCAGGACTCAGTGAAGCCTCACAGTCACCACTGAGTACTCTTAGGCAATTATTCCCATTTGAAGAAATAGTCAGTGAGAGAAGTTAAGAGATTTCCAAGGCTCTAGGCCAGTGAAAAGCAGGATCAATATTGAAACTGAGACCCTGGACACAGATGTATAAATATTGTACTTTTTCTCTGCTATGAGAAAATGGAGATTTAATAACTCTACAACATATGATAGACATTATTAAAGAGAAAATATTCAAGGAAAAATGAAGCATAATGAAGGGAAAGAAAAAATGTGGTAGTAAAAAAAAAAAGGAAACAAAGAGTATGCATATGGGCAAAAGGGTTTTAGGATGGATAGGGGAATGAGAAAAATGAAAATGAAGCCGTGTCACATACTGGTACAAACTCTAATGCTGAGTGTGATTGTGGTGTGTATATATAATGTACCAATAAGATGCAAATTTTTTTTAAAAGAAACTGATACCTTCTAGTTCAAGAACATGTTCTATAACTAGGGTACTTCTCCTTCCAGGCTCTCAAAGCCTCATTTCTCTTCACCTCTGTTTCATGCTTTTCTCCAGAGGACTGTCTGAGACACAGTCATCTCTGAATGATGGCTTAACCCAAGGCTGGGTGAGCAATGATATGGTGGAGAATGTAGAATGCACTGTGCACCTCCGATAGCAAGATCCTTCAAGGCAGGGCTGTGGATTCATAGTTTCTTCCTCCTCCTTTACCTACCCCCCTAGTCTAACTGTGCTTATGAGGACACTAACTACATAATAGAGGACTGAGTTAATGAGTGACTAAATGAGCAAGGATTTATTCTCAACTTTTGGGGCCTTAAAAATACATAAAAGACTACTTCCCAGTGCATATTTCTCCTCCTCATTCCTAGGCTCCATGCCTGGGTGTTCTTGAGAGACTAGTTGAGGACAGAAACTTTCCCTCTTCACCTCATGGACTGGGAGCTTTTCTAGCATTCGCTTGTTTACTATCTGACCTACTCTAGCAGTAGGACTCACCTCTGATCTGCTGATCTTAGAGAAATGCTGACTCATTGGGCCATCAGTCTGTGCCAGATGCAGTTAGGGAGAGAAATAACCTACAGTACAGTTTCACAGCATTGGCCAAAGATAAGACTATCTTATCCCAGGATTGTCCTCAGCCCCAACTCCTCAGTCACTAGGCAGTGAAAGTTTCCACAAGATAATGAAAGTCACTGCAGAGCCTCTATCTAGAACAGTTAGACCCATTTTCTGTTTCTCATTCTGTGTCCAAAAAACTATGATCTGAAGATGAGAAACTCCAGCTCTTGTATTGGTAATTGTGCAGTATGACATCCCTTTCCCCATGCGGGCCTCAGTTTATCAGTCTGTTTAAAAAGTAGTTACTTGGCTGTTCCAATTTTTCCAAGATTATTTCCAACTCTAACTCTTTGCAAACTATTTTAGCTTCTCAGGAGTCCATATTCTTAATATGGTAACTGATGTCCATTTTTGTTCTATTAGTGTACAGAAAAGTGGAAATATTAAGGTGTGTATTCCAGATGTACACTAACCTCTCTCCTAGATGCTTGAGGCCAGTAGAAAAAAAGCAGAAAAACTAGGGCTTCCTGTGTTGAAAGAAAGTTCTGGGACACCAAATCTACCTTTTTTCCAGCATCACACCCTCACTGCACCCCATTAACCTTCAGTTACTGGGAGCCTCACAACTGGTATCTGGGAAATGCTGACTCACTGGGTCACCATCAGCCTGTGTCACAGGCATTGAGAGAGGTAACTAAGCTGCAGTGAAATGTGCGGCTAGTCCAAGTTGACTCTCTCCCCATCCGTGCTATGTTCAAAGTCCCTGTATGGCCAAACTCACATGACCAGTGGTGCCATGCTCACCGGCAGACTGCTTTTCTTCCTCAAGTCTACAGGAGTGTAAATATTTAAATATAGACAATCTTCAGAACTCCGTAGAGGAATCCTCTCCTTCCTATTAGTATAAAGATCGGAAAGCTTCTGGCTGGCTTCTGTATCTTGAGAGCACCTGGAAGGAAAAGAAAAATATCTGAAGTTCAACCAGGCAGATATTACAAATGGCCTTTACCTCTGGGAGGTTAATACTGTGAGGTTTAAACCTGGAAGTGGAGATGCAGTTGGGAGACTAGAATTATTGCACCAGTTTGGGAAAAAAAAAAAAAAGCAATCTGGAAGCCCTGGCAGGGTCCCTGGGAGATTAGAGTCTCTTCCAGAACATGTAGAATGAGAAGGATTTGGCCACTCCACCCTTGCAATGATCCAGGGAAAAGAGGTTGGATGTGTGCTGTTCTTCCCTGGAAAATGACATTTCCCACATTAACTGTTCTCTACTGGGCTGCAGGATCATTGTGATCTCCTGCCAAATAACCATACTCCAGTCCTTAGTAGACTTCCTTCAACTTTTCAACTAAAATTTTAGAGATAATCCCCCAAAAGAAACCCTTCCAATACTGTCTCAGCCACAGACGTACTGGTTATGCATTAGTAAACTCCTTTGGAGCCTCTCTGCAAATTCTGTAATGTTCCTGCATCCCTGGTATGCTAGCACGCCATCAGCACCCTGGCCCCAGCAATCACTGGCAACCATTTTTGGCTTCCCTGGTAAGAAGTCTTTAAAGTCCAACACAGACTACAGCTTGCAACATGCTCTGAGTTCCCTGGAGTGCCAAGCACTGATGTAAATTTTTTAAATTAATTAACTCATTTATGCCTCACAGAATCTATGCCTAGCACAGATTCTCTTCTTAGCCTTATTTAAAGGTGAAAAAACAACCACAGAGAGGTTAGAGAGACTGCCCATGATTGCAAGGCACACAGGTCCATGCTGATAGATTTTTTTCCCAACTACATTATACACCACATTTTAATTTCACCATGGGCCCACATAGTAGAATTGCTGCATCCAAGATGTAGAAGAACTGAGGCCCTCAAGTGTCAAGATGAGAAAATTGTTAACTATAAAATTGTACACAAAGGAGATCGATTTCAAATTTTGGTAACTGGTGTTAATTCTTGTCCTGTTAATGTGAGGAAAGTGGAATGTACAAGTTGTCAGAACATATACATAAAAACAAAAGTAGAAGGTCCAAAGTAAGAAAAGATTCCATCTTACTGATACTGATAGATAAATTCCCAGCCATGAGGTCTCAAGATAGAAGAGATCACAACATTACCTCTTATCTCTCATACCTATTCTACTATGTTTTATTCCCCCTAGAAACCTTGCGTCCTATTTTAACTCATTACTAAATTCATTTTTACCTTCCATATCAGCATATCTCTTTGTATATTTTTGAGTTTTATTCCTTAATTGATTCTAAGAGCTGAGAACTCGCTTAACATACAATAGATGTTCAGTATCAATGTACTCAATAAAAGGCTCTAGAAAAATGCTGCAGTTCTGGAAAGCTTTAAAGGTTCTTAATGATTCCAGAACAAAGCAGAGCCAATCAGCACACTGTCTACTCTTTTCTGCATCACCATGAGAAAATCATACCCACTGAGAGACTCCAAAGCCACCCCCACCGACTTACATGGGAGGGTAGGACGTTGTGTTCTTCACGTAGCTCCATGGCTCTGGTGGCTGTGGAGGAGTAAACCTCAAGGGGCCAAGAGGAGGCTTGGCAAAAGGGACTCCCAGGAAGACAGCCAAGGGCTGTGCAAACCCTTCCAGGCTTTCATACTTCCCTAGGACTTTGCCATACACAGTGTCCACCACAGGTGGTGAGGACGTGTGCCCTGCTGGACATGGAAAGGAAAAGAGGACACATCAGTGAGGAAAGGTGAGGCCCAGACCCCAGGTGGGTTTTGGCACTTTCTAGGCATGTGACCTTGACCAAGTCAGTTCAACTCTCTGGGCCTCAGTTTCTTCTTCATCTTATAGAGAGGAGGTACCGTCCTTCCTAAGCCTGAATGTTGGAGTAAAGTAGAACTGGAGTGGAAGAGGAATTATTTCAAAGTAAACTTAAGAAGCAAACCTGAAGGTGAGAATGGATAAGATCTTTGTGTCCTGCTTATACCCCTTTCGAAGCATGTACCCAGTAACAACCTGTCCCTGGGCTGTTACTTGATGTGAGGATGAAAAGCAGGGGCCCCTGTTCTCAGGAAACTGAGTCCCAGGGGAAAAGCCACAGGACAACTTGATTCACACTGATAATTCTGCAAAGAAAGAAGTGGTGTGCTCGCAATGAAAAGAAATGAGTGGGAAGAGAGAGTGAGGCCCTCTGATTGCTGAGATCGCAGAAGAACTGGAACTTGCAGCAGAGGGAAAAGAATACATGAAGGAAGAAGGAGAAATGAAGTGGAAATAAAGTGCAAAAACTCCATGATAATGAATACAAACTATGGAAAACCTAAGAAAGACAAAATATGGAGTCCATGGGAAGTGGAACGAGCAGGTGCGTGGAACATGGGCCTACAAAGGCAGGCTGGGGAACTGAGTCTCATTTAGTGGGAAAATTAGAGCAGGAACAGTTCTGAAATAAATGATACAGTAAGCTGCTATCATTTTCTTCAGGTAGTGCTGAGAGGGCCCATCTAATGGGGTGACTGTCTCTTCCATTCACTCCATTCCTAGAGAGCAAACAATTCTGCTTCACCTTGTTGCAGCTTCCTCTTAACCTTTGGTTTCCACTGTCATGCATCCAGTGTGAACTCATCCTATCATCCATCTTGAGACAATTGGAATTTCGAACACTGGACCATGGTTACTCTCTGAATCTTCATCTCTCTGATCTCCATAACCTCAACATGTCAGAGTATCCTTCATAGGAAATTATTTCCGGCCCCTTGTCCTTCTAGTTTGCTCCTTTTCAAAAAATATGTCAACGTCTCCCTAAAATTGCATAACCAGAAACAAAAAGAATAAGATGTGTTTTAACAGAAGCATAGGTAATACCACTGAAGCCTCTTTATGGGGTACCAGACTACAAATAAACAAGGTGATTAACAATCTCATGGTTGTTTCATTTTTGTCACTTATTCCACTAATCACCCCAAGGCCTACTTTCTGTTTCTCATGTAGATCTTCAGAGATGCAGTCATTTCAGATTGCTTTATGTCTGTGTTCATTCAAAGATTTCTGTGGTGAAGACTGGCTTGTGTTCTTTAATTGAGAATAATTTGTAAAGATGTATGGAAACACAGAGGAGGTACTATGGAGAAGTTCTTAGACCCTGATCTGACATGGACTATGGAGGAGAAATAAAGGGGACTAAGACTAAGTATAAGATGTTGGCTCCAGGTGAGGCAGGTTCAGTGTGGAAGTCAGTGAGAATCCTGGTAAGACAATGCAAAATAGGATGGCACTAAAGGAATAGAAGGAAGTAGTCGAGGGCAGGCAGAAGCACCCATTTGAAGGTGAGTGTGTGTATTCTGTGTGTGTGTGTGTGTGTGTGTGTGTGTGTGTGTGTGTGTGTGTGACTTTATTGCACACTGTATAAGAGAACAAGCTGAAAATAAAGGTCAGAGGCAGCTGCAGTTAGGACAGAGCATGTACCAGAATGGCACCAGGAGAAAGCAAAAGCTTACGGAAGGAGGAGAGATTAGAGGAGTGTTGAGAGCTTCAAAGAGGGGAGGGAGGTTATAGCCTGAGCAGAAATCACTAGCCATAGCTTGTATTAGCTCAGTGACCTTCAGCACAGATGAAGTAGGCAGGACACGGTGATAATCTTTACAATGGTAATTGCAAGGGTAATAATGTGATTGGGCAGCAAGAGAGATAAGAGAGATGAATAAGAATGATCACAAAATTGCTACTTAGGTCATGTGGAGTGCACATGTTGAGCACTTTTCTGTGTGGCCGTGACATTTTCTTCACATTATTTGTCTTTAAGAGAAATAAACCTCACTGTGGAAGTGTTCACATGCTCACTTACCAAAGAGTCAATTGAAATTGGTGTATTTAGACTTCCTATAAATGGAAATAATATTGCACGCTCAGGTAACCAACTAGAAGGAATGCTTCACTGTAGCTCTGGATCTCTTCTTATTCCCCAATTCCTGCTCTCTCAGAGTCACAAAGCCAAAGAGGAGATAGAATCAACATGATCAAGGCACTGGTGTCTGAGCACTGGTCTGACCTCAGGAGGCCAAGATAGACTGGACTGTGATTTTCCAGCTGACCTTAGGAGTGTAGCCCCCTAAATCTCAATTTCTCCATCTATAAAATGACACAGATGAATGTGTGGGTGCCTTCCTGTAGCCTTGAAATATCATGGATTTATTTTATGAATCTAATGAGTTGACCTTAGAAATCCTGGAGTAACTGTCACTCTTAGGGTCCAACCTGTGTGTAGGTCACACCCCATCACTCTTTATATCTGGTTCTCCATACCCGGTTAACATGCACCTGCTCTGGCTGCTCAGATCCAACACCAGCTAGCACAGCCCAGTGCCCCATCTACCAAGAACATCTTTCCAACTTTCTCTGCATCTTCTCCTCCTTCCAGTGGAACCCACACCAAAGCTTCTTGCCCAAGGACCTCTTCCTCTGCCTCCTAATGTATTTTGAGATTCTAAAATGGACTGTACCCTAGCGATGTGATCTGTCCTTTGAGAACTGTAACAAATTGTCTTTTCAGTGGCCAATAGATCCTGGCCTGATTTAACACGTGCCAAATTTCCCATTAATGCACTCCATCTCAAACCAATACTTATCCCTTCCCCATGGCTCTCCTTTTTCAAAAATTGAATTCTTATTTTACTTTTTTTAATTGAAATCTTTATTGGTACATTACATATATACATCATGATTGCATTCAACAATAGAATTTGTACCAGTATATGACACAATTTAATTCTCATTTTTTCCCATAACCCTGCCCACGCTCCCACCCCCACCCCCCATATACATAAACTTTGTTTCCATCCTTTTTGTTATAATCTCATTATTTTCCCCCCTTCACTCCATTACGCTTTGAGTGTTTTCTATTTCACAATATATAACATACATTCTAGAACTCATTTATAGCTTTGTTTTCAAAAATTGAATTCTTTATTGGTTCATTTCATATACACATCATGATCTCAGTCAGTATTGACAGTTTGTGCCAGTATATGACATGACTTAATTTTCATTTTTTCCCATTCTCTTACCAACCTACAACCCCACTGCCCCCTATAAGCATATGCTGTTTCCTTTTTTAATATCATATTTTTCCCCTTGTTACTTGCTTTTCCTTATGAATATTTTGTTTCACAATGTCTATCGTACATTCTAGAACTCATTTACATCTTCAGATTCTCATTCCAGAGAGAAGATATGACATTTACACATCTGTTACCTATTTGTTTCACTTAAGAATCCTCTATGCTGCTTTAGAAACAAAAACCCATTTCTTCTTTAATTTTTATTTGGAATAAAAATCTTATTTATTTACTGATTTGAAAAATATGCAGCATACCTTTATTGTTTCAATTTATCAAATAAAGGATTTGGTATGCTTTCTTATTTTAATGTAATATAAGCAGATACTAATAAAGAAAATGTAAAAATAGTTCTATGAAAAAATAATTTTTCACAACAAAAATAGAGAATAAAAATAGAAAATACAGTATCACAATTTTAACAATATATTTTCAATTGCTAATATATAACTTCAATTCCTAATAGTATCTCACACAGTATGATTTCAAAATATTTCTTCCTCTTTTAATAAATTTTTCTGTATTTTGGTCCTTATTTATACTTTCAGCTTCTCATACAAGGGAAACAATGCAATATTACCACAGAAATAACAACTCATTTCATGCTCACTACAGCCCACTGAAGGAGATGTCACTGTCATCCGTATTTTAGAGGTGAAATAATACAGGCACGTAACAGGTACCTTGCCTAAAGGAACCCAGCTTCTGGAAACAGCTGTGCTAAGATTCAGTCATCACTTTGACACTTGAGTGTATGTTTTTAATTATCTACTAAGCAACTTCCAAAATCTGACCAGAACTGGGAATCATAGGACATATAAGCTGAGTTCTCTTATTTTTTCTTAATCAAAGTGTCATTTCCTGTCCTATGGTGTCTTTTGCCTGCAGCTGCATATTAGGTTACCCATCTGCCCCTGAATTACATTGCAATTAGGATTATTCCACATCCAAGTTCAAGCCCAAAAGCTGAGCACCACTGTGAAACCAGACCTGTCGTGTGTTTGTAAATCTGTACCCGCTTTGGCTTAGGAGGAGGATATCTAAATGTGAGTCCTCTGTCCCCCTTTCATTATTGTTCAGAAACACTTACCCCACGCTGTGCAGGCAGTGAGAGATGCCAAGACCAGAGCACAAAACTGCATCATGGAAGGACAGCAGCTGGAGGGCCAGTGTGTTCTCTTTTCTGCTTGGAAGGCAAATCGTGGTCTTCCTTAAAAGTTAAGGACTGCCCGCTTACAGAACCTAATTACCTAAACAAATAATCTAAAATGACCCCTCCAATAAAATGTCCTCTTCTAAACACTTCCCTAGCCACGCCTACTGGGAATTAACCTTCTGTTATCTGAATGGTCCACTGCCAGCTCTCAGATTACAGCAGCCATGAATCTGTGCAACTATCTCTTACATGAAATTGTCTCCTGTAGGACTCTAACCTTTGTGCACTTTGAGCTCCTGCAAAGCAGGCATAGTTGGCAGCTGCCTTCACAGTGGAAAGCTTTGGCTTGAGGCCCCGTGAATTTTATCCCATCTCACAGTTTTGGAGTCCCTCAGACATCACACGATTAAGACCTGACCTACCTCATAGCTTTCATGGCTCAGTTTTCCCCAGATTTCTAGGTTCTCATACTTTAGAAGAAATCATAAGTATCATCCAGTCACCACTCTAATTCTTAAGTCACCTTCAATATTCTTTCCTCGAGGCCCTGCCTGGTGCCACACACACACAATTAGTTCAAGGCACAAACTTTCAGAAAAGTGATTTTTTAAAAAATTTTCTCACAATGAAGATGTAAATGAGTCCTAGCATTGTATGTTATATATTGTGAAATAGAAAATGCTCAATGTAAAATAAGGTGAAAGGGGACAATGTTGAGATTGTAACAAAAATTAAGGAAACAAATTTTATATATATGGGGGGGTGGTAGGGTGGGTGGGGCTATGGGAAAAAATGAGAATTAAGTTGTGTCTTATACTGGTAC